>AUXI01000006.1:0-124933 GCA_000482105.1 Crithidia acanthocephali | reverse complement strand
GGGATGACGTCGGCGGGCTCGCAGGCGTGCCGCCCCGCGTTGTCGGTGTGTGCGTCGCCGTCCGCTGCGTACACCACGGCGTGTGCCGCCTACACGCCCGCTGGGACGACGCGGTCGTCATCGGACGGCTTTCCGGTGTGGGCCGTCGTCGTCGTGGTGCTCTGCTGTGTGGCTGTCTTCACGGTGCCGCTGATGCTGCTGTGGTGCTGGTGCATGCACGGCGGCTGGAGCTTCCTCCCGTGGGTGTCGTCCTCTTCGTCCTCTGCGCCGTCGAAGCCACGTCCAGCGAGAGAGATGGAGGAGTTCGAGGTCGACTATGGGCAGCGATTGTCATCGATGGAGACGACGGTGACCTGCATCAGCGAAAACACACCCCCATCTCCTGCGTATCCGCGGCGCAACCCGCTCGTGTCGTCTCCGCACACAACAGACAACGCGGCTAACAACACTGCAGTACGAAGCTAGTCTTGTGGGTTCTTTCTGTTTTTTTTTTTTGCTGATGCCTCAAATGCATAAAGTGCTTTTGAAATGCGGTGAACTCACTTTTTAAGCTGCAAAGACACATCTGACCGTTTCTCCTTTTTGCTTCCAGTAACATTTCACGTCTCATTTCTCATTGTAGCTCCTCCCTTTTTTTTTTCTGTCATCTTCTGAGTATTAACCTTTTTGTCTTTCTCCTGTTCTTCTTTTTTTTTTTATGCTTGTTGTTGTTGTTAATTTAGATAGTTACTACATTCCCAACATTTATACGTATCCTTTTTTTTTTGGTCCTTTTTTTTCTCAATGAAGTCGTTTTTCTCTCTGTGTAGGAGGCGAACGCGATGAAGAGTCCGCATACTCAATGGGGGCTTTCTTCTTGGTTCCCTCTGTACTACTCCGGTGCTAGTTCAACCTTTTTTGTTTTGTTTTCAGCAGATGCTGCCTTTTCTTTCTTCTTTTCATCTCATTGAGTTTCGTAAAATGAAATTATTTTTTTCATCCTACTTTTTTTTCTTTAATTCGCTATTTTTTCAATCTTTTTTTTCAACAAGATACACAAAAAGATTGCAGCGTATAGCATATTCTTTTTTTTTTTTCTGACGCAATGAAGCGCAGAGTCAAAGAGTTGTCTAGGAGGAGAATAACTCCAACAATTCTTGACACTCTTGTCTTCGCAGCAAGCGTGCGATTTTTTTTTTCTTTGCGTAATTGCCTCGTTTTGATCCTGCCATACCACCATAGTGCAAAACAAGACCATGATGGTAAAGTAGCTAAACAACTTTTTTTTTATTCTCTGATTGGTCCGCCTTTTTTGGTACACTGCTACCTTTTTCTACGTCTATCTTATTTAGCTCTGGTGGTTTGATATTACTTTTTTTTTTGATTCGCACACTCAAATAGGTTTTTTCTTTCTCCTCTTCTTGATGTTTTCGCTAAACTGCAAATTGAAAAGATTCTTTTTGTTTTTCTCTTCTATATAAGTCGCAAAGTTTTGTTTGTATTCCGAATGGATTCTCAAAAAAAAAAATACTTTGAATGACGCCCTTCCTTGTTTGCTGACGTGAAGTCAAGCGTGTGGTCACAGGTCGGTGCTGCAGCATACGAACGGAAAGCGGAGGGACTTCCATTTAAGACGTCAAGCTGTGTCTGCACGCAAAGTCAATGGTGAAAGCTGACTTACGGTATTTCTTTTATTTGCAGGCGTTGACGTATGGGAGAGCTACAGGGCTCTTTCTCCATTCACTCACCAGCCTTTTTGTCACTTTGCTGTTTTCATTAACTCTCTCTTTCTTTCTCTCGCGTTTCCTTCACCAACCCAACTTGCCTGGCCGGGCACACAAAAAGACCTCTTAATCTAATACCTTCTCTTCCTTTTAAATAAACCGCCTAGCTATCACTGACTAACCCGATTTAGAATCGTATCTAAAAAAAAATTTTTGTTTTCACAAGAATCTCAACACGCTTTTCTTTCTTTCTCTTCCTACTACACACCTTTACGTGTGATCAGCAGCATGTCTTGCACTCTTTCCCCTCTTCCTGCAGCGCCTCAGCGGCGCCTTTGCCGGCGTGCGGTAATGCTGACGACACTCCTCGTGCTGAGCAGTGTTTTCACGCCCCTCTGTTACGCCGCGGCGGACACGTGCACCGGCCTCGATTGCTACTCCGCCACCGAGCAAACCAACACGCGAGCGTTCCTGCAATCCCTTGGTACAGCGCTGCAGCTGAGCTCGTGGACGGGGGATGACTTCTGCGACTGGACTGGGGTGACGTGCGGCAGCGCCGGTGTGTCGGTGTCGATGGCTGGGCAGAGGGTGGCGGGCACCTTGCCAGAGCTCGCCGCCGGTATTGTCGCTTCGCAGGTGATGGTGACAGCCATCGAGGCGGCATCGCAGGCCGGCCTTACCGGGACACTCCCAGCGTCGTGGAGCGCGATAACGGCGCTGACAACGCTGGATTTCTCCTCGACCTCCCTCTCCGGCACGTTGCCAGCAATGTGGAGCACGCTGACGGCGTTGCAGAAACTGGCGCTGTCGCAGACAGGCCTCACCGGCTCCATCCCCGACGTCTTCAACGCGTTGACGCGCCTGCAGACGGTGCAGTTTGCCGACACGCAGCTGACGTGCTGCCTGCCCTACGACTGGCTTTGCAGCCTCGGCTTCACGGCGTACGGCATTGGCATGACGGGGGCGAGTTCGACGGCGTGCACCGCGGCCAGGGTGTGCACTTCTACCTCGGTCGGCTATACGACCATGTGCAACACGGGCAACGAGAACACCGGCACGGATGAACCGACGCTGAATCCTGGCGCGGGCCTGCCGACGCGTCCCAACCGGCGCACGACGACGACGACGACCACGACCACGACGACCACTTCGACACCGACGACCACATCCACCGCCGCTCCCACCCTCAGCCCTGGCGCTCCCTCTGCGAGTATTTCGAGCTCTACTGTGAGTTCCTCGAGCTCCGCTGTGAATCCGTCGAGCTCTGATGTGAATGCGTCAAGCTCCACTATGAGTGCTTCAAGCCCCACTGTGAGTTCCTCGAGCTCAGCTGTGAGTGCGTCGAGCTCTGATGTGAGTTCCTCGAGCTCCGCTGTGAATGCTTCGAGCTCTGATGTGAACGCTTCGAGCTCCGCTGTGAATGCGTCAAGCTCCACTGTGAGTGCTTCGAGCTCTACTGTGAGTTCCTCGAGCTCCGCTGTGAGTGCTTCGAGCTCCGCTGTGAATGCGTCAAGCTCCACTGTGAGTTCCTCGAGCTCAGCTGTGAGTGCGTCGAGCTCTGATGTGAGTTCCTCGAGCTCCGCTGTGAATGCTTCAAGCTCTGATGTGAACGCTTCGAGCTCCCTTGTGAGTGCGTCAAGCTCCCTTGCGAGTGCTTCCAGCTCCCTTGTGAGTGCGTCAAGCTTAGCCGTGAGTGCTTCCAGCTCTGCTGCAAGTTCGGCAAGTACGCCTAGCGCTACCAACGCATCCTCCACAAACCCTGACGGCCCATCCTTCACTATGGACAGCAACAACACCATCGACGAGTCCAACTCCACCGCCGCACCCACCACCACGACGACCGGGCGCCCATCAAAGTCGGACGATGCGAAGACAGCCAACTCTGGTGCCGCCGGCTCCTCGAAGTTCCCCTGGTGGGGTATTGTACTGGTCGTCGTGATCCCATCCCTCCTTCTTCTCCTCTTCGCGCTGCTCTGCTGCTGCTGCTTCGGCTGGGGATGGCTGCTGTGCTGCCGCCGCCCCAAGTCCGCCCCGGCGACGGAAGCGGCATCGTCGCACGACAACGCAGCGCCGACGGCAGCGCACCAACGGCGCGACGAGCCGCTGATGCACTGCGACTACGACGCGGATGTGCACGAGGCTGCCGTGTCGGCTGGGTCCGACAGCACAGAGCCGACGACGCAGCGCGCACGTGTCGAGCGGCGTGGTTCGTCGGAGCCGGACAACGAAATCGAAGTTGGGATGGCACCAGTGACATTGTCGAAGAGGACGAGCTCGCGTGACACCTTCGCTCCTTTTCAGTAGGAGCCGCGCGTGTGTGTGGCGTGAATGCCTGCGAAGCCGCAGGGTTAGGAAAGAAAAGGGAAAAAAACGAAGACTTCCTAGGGAAGCAACTAACCAACATTGTATTACTACATATTTCATATTTATCTTCTATATCTGTGGGTTATCACACGCCATCAGTGATTTAATGGCTTCTTTTCATTGTTTCATTGTTTCATCGTTTTATCTTTTCTAATCTGGTTTCTTCTCTTCTGATGTGTTTTAAACTCAGACTAGTTTTCTTAGCTAGAGACGCAACGTCCTCTACGCAAGCGGAAACGTGTTGAGTTCATTGGAACGTTCATTTTTTCTTTCTCTTCTTTTTTTTTTTTTAACCCTCCCCGCTCCATCTTAAGACTAGTAAACTAACAAACAACAAAAAAAGAAAATGCAAATGATTTAATTAGGCAATCCCCCTTTTTTTTCTTTCTCTTTTTTTCATGACACTCATATTTACTTTTTGTGACTCTCTTCTCTTTCTTGTTCTTTGTTCTGAAAACTACTTTGCTCTTTCTTTCTTCTTTTTCTTGGAACTCTACGTACGTATTTTTCTTCCGCTTTCTCTTTCCTTCACGAGATAGTGTTACGCTGGGCGACGGTGATGATGTGTGAGAGCACTGTCGTTATGGCGTGGTTGCTACCTGAGTGAGTGAAAACAGCGAAACGTTCCCTTTCTTGTTTTCTTATTATTCATCTCTACTGTTTCTGTAGAAATAGTATCTTGCTTTTTTTTTCTCCCCCCTTCTCTCCTTCATGTCACTTGAATTCGTAGAAACCTCCTCTTCTCCATTTGATGATGTGCTTCATCTGTTCCACTAGTGTTTGTCTTTTTTTTTTCTACTTCCTCTCCAGTGGAACTGTGCTTAATATGTGAACCGAAGCTCTTTTTTCTTGTTCTCTTTTTCCTCATTCACTGCTGCACATCCGATGGAAACTTTTTTTCTTCTCTTCTCTTTACCGTTGATTCACCATTTTTTTTCCTTATTCACTCTTTTCTATCTCTTGTTTTCTTCACTTTTTGCGCTGCTGCACGCTGGGCTCACGAACGCTGGTTGTGGGGTAGACACCTCAACGGTTGCAACCGATTTGGGCTCATGGCGAAGCTTTTGATGCGACACTCGGACAGATGAGTGCGCACACACACACACACAGGTGCGGACTGCCGGCATCACTTCTCGCAAACAAAGAGAGAAGTCGGTTTTTTCTTTACGTCTCCTTTTGTCTATTGAAGATTTTCTAACAAGTACTGTGCCACTATCTGTCTGCACCACCTCGGTACGTCGCATACACACAAAAAAAAAAAGTTCGAAGTTTTTTTTTCTTTTGCATGCGCGTGTGTGGTACACAGCGGATTCCAAACCGCTACACGAAGAACGCACTTCGCCCTCTCGAAGACTCCTTTTTAATACTAAAACGCAATTTTTCTTTTTTCCTCACCTCTTTTTTTGTTTTCTCCACTGTTTGTGCCACTATGCTGAGCACGTATCTTGGTCTTCTTATCTGTCTTCATTATCATTTTTATTATTCATCTTGGCATTGGCCACCATCTCCCAGTGCTAACATCTTTTTATTATTATTATTCTACAACTTTTCTCTGTTGTCGTGCATGGCGCATTCTGACACTTCACCAAGCGACTCTGCTTGTCAACGGAAGATCATCTTCTTTTTTTTTTAGTGTGTGTGTTTTTCCTTTTCTTTACCCGTTTCGTAACACACAGTAGAGTTTTTATTACGGAACCTTTTCTTCCTTTTTTTTATTGGAATTGCCCTTTTCTTTCTTTGCTCTTTTTTTTGTTTGTTTTAACTTTTCACTTTTTTTTCTTTCTCTCGCTCAACGCAACCAAGGCACTTTCTTTCTTCTCTCGACGTGCAGCAAAGGAAAAGGGAAGAAAAACAACGAAAAACGTTTTTTTGCTTTCTTTTTCTTGCGCAGAGGGAGACGACTGAACGGAAAGCTGTGTCTGGCGATGCGGTGTTGCGTGACGTAGTGGCCCTCACAATGTCCAGTTAGTTTAGAGCACATCACGCCTTTTAAAGCATTTTAGTTTTTCTCCCCAAACAGCTTTTTACGCTCAAGACTTGTGAGGTGCTTTTTTCCCCTTTTTTCTCTCTATATATACTTATGTGTTCTCGTTTCTCTTTTTCTTTCATTTTCCTTTTTTTAATCACTTTTGTAGCGCACACGGAAAGATTGAGAAATCAACAACCCCCAAAATTAACGCGTAGCTGTCGTGCCTTGCAGCGGTAGCATGTGACACATTTGGAAAGGCGTGCCCAGAAGAAATGCCCGAAATGCAGCGATCGCACTCTAAACGTTACTCACTGAGGTGTTTTGCTTTCTGTTCTTTTATTTTGTAGGTAAAGAAAGAAAAGAACGTGTCGCGAACCATCGACAAAGGCAATTTCTCTGTTAGTGTAGCACTTACGAAAAGGCAAAACAAAAAAACACCGCTGATGCCAGCAATACTTTCGCACATTTTTTTCAGCTCTGAATGACCGATATGGAACACCAGAGGAATGGGTAAAGAAAACTAGTGATGTCGGCTACTTGCTTGAACCGATGCACTCGCGCTTTCATTGGAATACCACCGTGTTGCGTCTCTTCTTATCGCTCCGCACTAAAAATGTTTTTTCTTCTGTTTGTTTGTTTGTTCTTCTTTTCTTTGGCGTAGAAGAGAATGCTGTTTGTACTACACACAAAGAGAATTACCTTTTGTGAGAACCCGTGAGAAACAAGGGCTCCTCAACAACCGTCACTACTTTCTTTTTTTCTCCCCCTCTTCTTTTGTTTTGTCACAACACCATAAAGTGATATAAGACCTTTGCATTCTGACCCATCCTTCACATCCTCGAGGGTCCAAAACCATTTCGTTTTTTATTTTCCTTGCTCTTTTTCTTTCTTTTCTTTTTTTCGACCATTCTGCCGGAAGGCAATTTTTTACTCTTTACTTTTTTTTTTTTCGAGTCCTTCACAGCTCGCCTCTTTTCTTTTCGTTCGTCCTGAGCCTTCCAACACGGGAACTGCACTACTATCATCAATCTGAAGAAGAGAGAGAGAGAGAAGAAGAAAAAAAGAGAACAGCGTCGCCGTTATCTCGTCATGCACGCCTTCTCTCCCACTACGCGCTCAAAGGAGCGAAACACGCACACGTCCTTTGTTTCTCTGCCGCTCCTCGCGTTGTCGCTGTTGCTGTGTCTCGCCTATGCTCCTCTCTGCCACGCCGTGGAGGACACGTGCACCGGCCTTGACTGCTACTCCACCACCGAGCAAACCAACACGCGAGCGTTCCTGCAGTCCCTTGGTACAGCGCTGCAGCTGAGCTCGTGGACGGGGGATGACTTCTGCGACTGGACTGGTGTGACGTGCGCTGCGACGGGCGTTAGCGTTTTCCTGGGCAGCGCCGGTGTGGCGGGCACCTTGCCAGAGCTCGCCGCCGGTCTTGACGCTTCGCAGGTGAGAGTTTTCCGATTTGACGTCTCGAACAGCCCCGACATCACCGGCACCTTGCCCGCCAGCTGGGGAGCGTTAACGCAGCTAGTGGAGTTCGTCGTGACGGGCACGTCACTTGACGGCGCCATCCCAGCATCGTACAGCGGCATGATTGCCTTGACGGACTTCTTGATATTCGACACGAAGATCTCCGGCACACTGCCGTCTGCGTGGTCGAGCATGGCGAGCCTGCAGCACTTTGCGGCGCAGAGCACCGCGCTGACGGGTTCGATCCCAGGCGAGTGGAACCAGGCCCAACGTCTGGAGCACTTCTTTGTCCAGGAGACGGCGCTCTCCGGCTCGCTGCCAGCGGCGTGGGGCAGTCTAGCGACGATGGTGTACTTCTCCGTTCAGCGCACCTCCGTCAACGGCGTGCTGCCGCCGGAGTGGGGGAGCTGGTCCAACGTGCTCGCCGTGCGTGTGGACGAGACGAAGGTGTCAGGGACGCTGCCACCCGAGTGGTCTGGCATGACGAAAATTGAGGTGTTCAGCGCGACGAACACGCAGCTGACGGGCACCATTCCGGATGCGTGGGGTAGCATGTCCAACCTGCAGTCCATCACGCTGCCGAACACCGAGGTCACCTGCTGCCTGCCCTACACGTGGGTGTGCAGTTCGAGCTTGACGACGGCCGGTGTGGGGCTGACGTCGGAGGCGTCGAGTGCCTGCCCAACCAAGGAGCAGCTGTGCAGCAAGCCGGAGTCGTCGTACACCTCCAGCTGCCCCGCCTACACCACCACTGCGGCACCAAGCAAGAAATCCTCCTCGTTTCCGTGGTGGGCCATCCTCCTCATCGTCCTTCTTATTGTGGCGCTCCTGGTGGTGCTTTTAGTGGTGCTGTGCTGCTGCTGTGGTCGCTGCGTCTGCTGCCCTCCGCGCAACGCCGTGGAGGACAAAGACGACCCTCTCGCCGCGTACGAGCTGCACCAACAGCAGACCGACGATGGTGCAGAGGAGGCGCTGTCACGCAGCTTTGTGGTGGAGCCGGCGCCGTCGATGGCCTCCGTTGCGTCCGTTGTGTCTGTAGCAACTGTCATGTCCGTCCGCACACAGCCGGCCACGAAAGTGAACCCGTTCATGTTTGATCGATCGACCACGCAGAGCACCAACACGAATGCCTTCGAAGGGGCTGGAGATGCGCAGTGCAGGACGGCCAGCGAAGCCGATGTCGTCGTTCCGTTCAGCGATCGGGAATAGAAAAGGCACAGGTCCCACTTCTGATGATAAAAAAAAAGCTGAAAGCACTTTCTTCTATTTTCCTTCTTTCCCTTTTTCTGTTTTGAATCGAATTCTCTTCCATCTTTTCCTTGTTTTACCTTTCTTCCAGCTCGGCTTGTTACCGCTGTGAAAGCGTTCGATCTCGTACAACACATCTGGCAAATATCTTTTCCTTTCTTTTGTTTCCCCTTTACTTTTTTTTGAATGCTCACTTTTTCTTTTTTTCTCTTTCAACTCGTTCTATTTCTTGCGCATCAGGTTCACGTTGGTGATGGTTGCAGCGGCCCTGCTTGCTCAAGAAGCTGAAAAAGCAAACATAGCTCTTGCTGATGCTTAGCCTCCCACCTCCCCTTTTACTTTTCCAGAGAAATGGGTCTTTTGTATCTTCTTTTTTGTTTTTCTTCCATTTTTGCTCACTTCGAGCAGTTATGTACAATGGTGTAGCTTTGACACACCAGAGTGCTGCTTTTGTTGCCTCTTGTGCTACATAGAGAATCCCTTTTTGCCTTTTCCTTATTGATTTCTCTCATGTCTTTTATCAGTCTTTTTTTTTATTTGTTTGTTTATTGGAACCTTTCTTTAGATTTTTTTTGTGTTTCTCTTTTTTTTTTTCTCTTTTTTCCTTCCCTGAGGATTGAGACGTATGTCTGCAATGGACCCGACACACTGGCGGCGTAGTCTGCATTGGCGATGGGGTAGCCGTGTAAGCTCTATTATAGAGTGCCGTGTGTCGTGGCGATAAGTGGGTATCCTGGTCTACTTGCATTTCTTCTTTCTCACACCTTTTCTCTTTTTTTTTTCTCAACACTATCTCCGTCCGTTGTTCTTTGTTTTATGTTGCACCAAAAGACTCTCTTTTTTTTTTCCTCTCTTCCCACCGTATTTGCACATGTGCCTTTTTTCTATAATCATCTTGACCAACCACCGAGTCTCTCACCTTTGAAAAACGCTCGGATAGCCTGTTGACTCCTCCCCTCCCCATTTTTTTTTACTTTATTTGTTTTCCTCATTCAGCCCGTCTTCTTTGTTCTCCTTTTTTTTCTTACGCTGTTCCTATTCATTTTTCCACTTCTTTTTAGTTGATCTTCTTTCTGCCACTTTTTTTTTTCTCTCTCTCTGATCTTTCTTACCTGCGCGTGACGCTCCAAAGTTTTCATTGTGCATAGCTCCTGCGGGTGTTTCTTTTCTCTCTTTCTTTCTTACAATGCCCTTGAACTCAGACGGACGTGGTGGTGTGTGACCGTACGTGACAAAAAGAAGGGGCGTTCGTTCCGGCATTGTTATCACCGTTGTT
Organism: Crithidia acanthocephali; assembly: GCA_000482105.1. NCBI lineage: Eukaryota > Euglenozoa > Kinetoplastea > Trypanosomatida > Trypanosomatidae > Crithidia > Crithidia acanthocephali. The sequence continues at coordinate 114,906 of AUXI01000006.1, read as the reverse complement.
TCCTACACCGTTGACACTTTTTTTTTCTCCTCACGGATATGCTACTGTGTATCTTTCTATCGAACTGAAAGCGACTGTGACCTTTCTGCCCCAACATTTTTTTTTCACGCTTCTTCACGACTACTGTCTATGAACTGTCTCACACCTTTTTTGCTCGATGTGTCAAACGAAGCTTTTTGCATGTTTTATTACTTTGTTTTTGTTTTCACGATCACTACCATTTATTTTTACCATTACTGTAATTATTATTATTTCAGACTGCTCACGTAGGCCGCTTCCCGAGTACTGTAGGCACACCTTCAGTTTTTCTCCTTGCCTACAAGTCTTTAACTCTTTCCGTACGACATTTTCCTTTTCGCCTAGCTTTCCCTGACGGCACACAAGGTTTGCGAATTCTTTTTGCATTACGCAGCTTCACAGGCGGATTTGAGAAGCAAAAGCCTTTTAAATCAAAAGAGTAGCAAGGAACTACCGTTTTTCTTTTCTCAACTACCTCACAGCTCTCTACTTCTTCTTTTGTTTTCTTTGCACTTGAGTGCTTTTTTTTTTTTGTGTGTGTAGCTTGGAAGGTTGATCGGCATGTTTGTTCCTTTTCTTCTCCATCACTCTTTCATACTATTAGTACCTTTTTTTCTTTTTTATACTGGAACTTTCTGTGATTTACTCTCTCTCTTTTGTGTTTTTGTTTAGGTAACCTGTCCTTTTTTTTTCGTTTTCTGAACTGTTTTAAATGTGCAGCAATTACTTTTTTTTCTTCTTCCAAGATACGCGCATGTACGCAAGGATCCACTTCAAGACATCCTCTTCGACGCACACACGCGAATCCAAAAAAAAAATAAACGTAGGCAACACCTCTGAAGATGTTGAATGTGACTGGGCCAGTGGTTGAAATCTATCATATGACTAAGTGCACCGAATCAGATTTCCTTTTTTTCTTTTACGCGCGAAAGGTGATCGGTAAAAAAAAAAAAACATCATTATACGGAATTCGTCTGTAGGTGTTTGTTGCTGCATCTTTGTGCGGCGGACTATCTTCAAGTATTCTTCTTTTCTTATTGTTCTCATCCGCGCAGAAAAAAAAAAAGGAATACCGTTACCTCTCTTTGCTTACTTTTCTTTTTTAAACCATATATATATGTACTGTTCTCTTTTTTTTTATCTTTGTAGCTGAATTTTGACAAGGCTGATCTCAGCGTTGCCGCCTTAACGTATTGCTTCCTGGTATAGTGCATTTGAGTTCTAGAAAGTCCACCAGATTCGTTCAAATGCAAGCCAAGTTCGATTGCGCTGACTTCCGTCAACGCACGATGATGCCGATCGAGTCCTGCGAGAAAAAAAAAGCGTGCCGTGTGTTGGTTTGGTTCGCAGCGCTGGTTGTTCGCAATTTGCGATGACGAGCGATGCTACTGCGAAGGCCTGGGCAGCAGCGAAAAAAAAAATAACTTTGTTGTTGCACAACGGGGCACACACACACACCAGCTCTATACAATGCAGCTACTCATTTGTTTGTCCCTCTTTGAAGAAGGGAGAAAAGAAAAAGTGCGATGTGATGCAGCACTGTGTAAAGAATAATAATAATAGTAGTAATGATAATGATAGAACTGTCCTTTTTCTGTTGTTTCTTTCCCTCCACTACTTACTGCAAAACATGATGGTAAAACCCCCCCCCCCCCCCCGAAAAAAAAGGCTGCTAGCTCTCTCTCTCTGTGAACAACAACACAAGAACACTCTACCCCATCGCTTCCACTCCTGCCCTTCCAAGCCAGGATAATCTAACGTACACGACTCCCTCGTCAAGGAACACCCATCCATTCCTCTTTGTACACACTTCGCCCTACACGCACACCCATCCAACAATGCAGGCAGAGTACAAGTTTGATGCGGAGGAGCGATTTCCCGGTCCGCCGAAGAACCTGCCGGAGCGTGCGCTGGACTACGATGATCGCCGCAAGGACGATGCGCTGCTCGAGCGCTGCCGCCCCGCCAGCCGCTCCTCACACCACCGCCCGCCATCGCACGAGTCGCCGTTTGTCGTCGTCGAAACCCCAGAACCCAGCTTCGTGGCGGACACCATGGACCCTTCGCCGTGCCCAGCGCACCCTGCGTGACGCGACATGCGGCCGTGCATCATTGTCTTGAATGATTTCCAAAAGAACGACTTGTTTGTATCAGTGGCTGTCTTTTTTTTCTTCCTGCTGCTGCTTCCTCAGTAGAGTAAACACTTTCTTTTTCCTTTTTTTTTGTTACACTCTTTTGTTTTGTATTCTTTTATCTGCTTGTCTGGCTGGCGAGCTGCATTTACTCTCTTGTAGGAATAGTTGAAAGGATGCACCATCAGAAACCTCTAAAAAAAAACATTAGATCCGATGACGCTGATCGTTTGTACTCTTCTTTGTCTTCTTCTTCCTTCGCTATAGAACATTTGCATCTGCCTGCTGTTTGTTTTGAAATAACTTTTCTTTTTTTTTTCCTATTCCTCATTGAGTCCTTTTGTCTTTTTAATTTATTTTGGTTGTTTTTCCAGTTGTGCTGGATAAGAGCTCCTTTGTTATTTGTTTTAATTACTATATCTCTTTTCTCTCCCTTTTCCTTCTACCTTGAAGGTCTGTCAACAGAGCTGACACGCCGGTATCTTACTCACCGCGAACGTGTTTCGAAGTAGAAAGGAAAACAAAGAAAACGAGAACGTACATTGTTTGCTTCGGCGCTGTGTTCACGTCTACCTTTTTTGAACGCAGGTGAGGCGAGTGCACTGCACTCTTCAATCTACTCCGGAACTACTACCCATTTTTATATTTTCATCTTAATTTCTCCTCTTTTTCAATTGCGTCTCAGTTTACTGTTCCTTTTTCTTTCATCTTTCAAGACCCCCTCTTTTTTTTTTTTTGCTTTCATGCTGTCAAGAATTCGAACTGTGCCACCAGCGTCTTTGACTACACAGATTGTCTGGTATTGTAGAAGCTGTTGAGCAGCATCTTGGATCAAAGAAAAGGAAAGAAAAGAAGATATTTTTTTTCTTTGAAGCCGGTCATAGGTAAACAAAACATTTTCCTTCTCGGGTATTCCTTTTTCTTTATTCCTCGTGCTGCCGAGATATTGTGAAGAAAAAAAACATCAATAGATTTCTTTGTCGTAATTGTACCTTTAAGCAAGCTGTATGTAAAGGAGGTTTCTTGTTTTCTCTTTCTCTCTCTCTCTCTCTCTGTGTGTGTGTGTGTGTGTGTTTGAGTACGCGCGTAACGCTGAACAGCTTTCACTTCAAAACAGTCGTCTTCGTGCCCCAACACCTTTGCTACAGTCAGCGCATTCAATCGTAGCGTTCCGTTGCGTTTCCCCCTTGGTGTTGTGAGTGGTGCGCAGTCCAAACTACCCGATGCATTCACTCACTAAATGCGTCCCTCATTCACCTGCTCTCCTTCTTTCCGCTTCATCTTCCCACTTTTTTTTTCTCTGCTTGTTCTGTGATTGCAACAAACTCTTCGCTATCAATGCCTACCAAAGCTGTCTACGAGAAGAAAAGGAGAAAATATAGTTTAAGAACTGTTATTCTACCGCCGGCACTCGTTGCGAGCGGCATTGCGTGATTGCTGAAAGCGCGTTTGCGCCCCGTCCAAGCTACAATAGAGCACAGAACATACACATAGAGCGTGCGAGCACTCGGGCGGTGGATATCGAAAGCGCCACGGCTCCACCTCGCTGAAACACTGCATTCTGTGAGCAGCAACAACAGCAACCATAATCACAGTTAGAAACCCCTTTTTTTTTTAGATTTGCTCATATAGGTTTCCTTCTGCACTGCATTCAGTCAAGCAAGTCAACATGTACCTGTCCCTCTATCATGAGCACTACGGCGTGCGCTACGCCCCTCGTGGGCTGGCCTCGTGGCTCTGCTACATCATCTGCCTCCTCATCATCCTCGTCATCCCATTCATCATCGGACTCGCCATGGAGAACTTCTGGGTGCAGACAAACTACTTCTACCAGATGCCGCAGGTGACGTTCACGGAGCGGTGCGCACTGCGGGTCAGCACCGTCCTCGGCCGTGAGTACCTATGGACCTGCTCCGACCTTTTCAACGACGCCATGCTCGGTACCTCGCTCAGCCTCACGCCGTACTTTGCGGTGTACGAAGAGGACAAGGACGGCGATGGCAAGACGGATGTGATGAACTTCCTGCTCAACTTCCCCCTCGGCAACGCGACGGACGGCTCCCTCTACGGGAGTCGCACCACGACGACCGTTGCCGGCGTGCCTGCGCCGACCTTCCTGCGAGACGCGGTGCTGGACGTGACCTTTTTGCCAGAGTTCGTGTATGACATCAAGCACTACCTCATGAAGGTGCACATGACCGCCGCGCCGCTGCTGCGCTTCACGCGACTGCCGCTGCAGCGCAACGCCGGTACGACGACCACCACCGTGGACGGCGGCAGCGCTGCGGCGGCAACTCTGTTGACAGTGATCAGCAACGCGTGGAGTGGGGCGCCAGTGTGTGCGCTGACCAAGGCGGATATGCTCTTCCACTCTACGGAAAGCCTCATCAACTCCCCCTACGTCTCCTACCAACACACCTACACCGGAAGTCCGCTGGAGGAGCTCGCACGGCAGCCGGCTGATTTAATGAACCTACCGCAGTTTGCGAGCGCGTACACATCGCGCAACCAGTCGGTGGTGCTGCGTCCCTACGAGGAGGTATTTGGTGGGTTGGATGTGCTACGGCTGGACAGCACCGTGGTGCGTGGCCTGTGGGACGACCTCGATGACCTGAACGCCTTCACGTGGTACATCCAGCTGCGCATCCCAAAGGCGGAGGTGCAGTACGTGCCCTCGTACGCGGAAGTGCTGAAGTGGGGGTGGATTCAGTACTTCGTGATCGGCTATATTATTCAGTGGTTCCTGTGGAAGGTGCGCATGGTGATTGTGCGGATGGGCCTCCTTAGTTCACGTGCCACGTTTAGCGTCATGCGCCGCCAGTTTTAGCACCGTGGTGCAGCAGATGCATGGAGAGGTGCCAAAGGGGGCCTTCCTTGCGGAACAGCAGATGCTCTCTTTCGAAGGTGCGACTCAATCACCTCGCTTTTTTTTTCTTTTGCGTTTCTTCCTTTTTCCTTTACATAGCGCAGCTCGCTGATCATAGAAATTAAAGTAAAAAAAAAGATTACGGAAACGAAGACAGTGCAGTTTCGCACAAGAACACGTTTTGCTTCATCTGCCGCTTTTGCATCTGCGGCACTGTCGATGTTATTCTTTTTTTATTATTATTATTAAAGGTCAACAAATAGCTAGAGTCTCTTCTCTAGTACTCGCTCTAGCACCAAGTTGTGCTTTGTCTTCCCTGTAAATTTTTCCATTCACTCTCCCCCTTTTTTTAAATATTTAAACCACCTTTAAATAGTCGTTGAAGGCGTATTTTCATACGCTGAGAAAATCCACCTGACGTACGAGTAGTGCAACCATAGAACCATCACTCACCTAACGCATCTATTTGAACTCCAGCATTCACGAAGGTGCGTGCGCCGTTCATTGCCTTCCTTAAAAGAATCGACGGCCACTCCACCACCCACAGTTTTGCTGCACTGCCATGGCCGTGGTGGTGGTGCTCGTCGGCCAGTGCGGCAACCAGTTCGGTGATGAACTCTTTACCCAATTAGCCCTCTGCACCGGACTCACACCGAGCTCCGCATCCAGCTCAAAAGGGGGTGCTGCATCTGCTTCCACCTCTCCTGCTGCCGCCGCCTCTTCCTCCACGCTCCAGCCTTCGCCTTTTTTCACACGCGACGGGATGGCGCGGTGTGTGCTCGTCGACACGGAGCCAAAAGTCGTTCTCGGGGTGCGGCAGCGCCATGCCACCTTCATGCGTCCTGACAACGTCGTTCACGGCCAGTCCGGCCGCGGGAACAACTGGGGCTTGGGCTACCACGGCGTGAAGACAGCCCACAGCAAGCGCAACGAAGACAACGCCGCGGTGCAACGTGCCTTCCGCAACATGGCCCGCGATCAGCGCGAGGAGGACGACAACGTGCTCGGCCGAGCACTCCAGGCGATCTACCGCGAAACACGGCGCACAAGCGACGCGGAGGACGGCAGCGGCGGCTTCGAAGCGTTGATTATCATTCACAGCCTTGTCGGCGGCACCGGGAGTGGGCTGGCGTCACGGCTGACGGAGCGGCTGCGACTGTACTTCACGGAGCCGCCACCGGGGCAGCGGGTGGATGACGTGTATGAGGCGACGATGATGCGCATTGACGGCTTCGACGGCGGGTTATACGGGGCACAGCGGCGGGCGCGGCACTTGGTGAACATCGCTGTGGCGCCGCAGGTGGTGGGGGAGGTGGCGACGCAGGGTCTGAACGCGTCGCTGACACTGCAGGTCCTGCAGAAATTCTCCGATGCTGTCTTACTGCTGCGCAATGATGACGCCATGGCACCGGGGGAGGCGCGAGGTGGCAGCGTCTGCGCTGGAAATTCCATCTTGAGTCGTTGTGTGACCTTCAAAGAGGCCAACGAGGTGTTGGTGGCGCTGCTGCTGCCCATCTTGAGCTACGGCCTCGAGCCGGGCTGCATCACGCACCTTCTCATGCAGTGCATCCCGCCAGCGTACGTGCACACTACAGGTGGAAACAAGATACTGACGCTGCTGCCGACGCCGCAGCGGAGTTACGCCGTGCTGCGGCAGTGCGTCCACCGCGCGCTGTTCTGCGCTATTGAGGGTGGCCGGGCCTTCATGCCAGGCTACAAGCCAACGGTGCCCATAGAGGAGATGCTGAGCCGCACCGCCCAGCAGCTGTGGAACAACCAGCCGAGGCGGTCCTCCAGAGATGCCGGAAACAGCGGTGGTGCAAGGTCCCGTGCACGCGTCCCGGCGAGCTCGACCGCACTGAAAGCGAAGGCGAAATCTTCCGTGGCGACCGCACGCCAGGCTGCCGCACAACGGGCACCACCGGCGTCTGCGATGGCCTCCGCTCCTGGCAAGAAGCCATCCACGCTGACGGCGCAGCGACTGCGCGCACGTGCAGACGCCAGCAGCAGCCTCTATCCAAGCTCGATGCAGCTCGGCGATGGCCGCTTCGGCGAGGAGGCGGAGGAAGACCCGTACGAGGCGCAGCGGCGTCTGTCTGGGCGGCAGCGGCAGCAGCGCGGCTTCCGCACGGAGGACGACGGCAGAGTTTCACGGCCTGCGCCGTCGTCTGCCCTCAGCCCTTTTGCATCTGCTGTGGATGCCTCTGCTGCTGGTGCGGTTGGTGGTGGGCGTCGACGTGCACCGGTGACACCCTTCTCTCCTGCGCCAACCACCTCACCGACGCGTGCACCGCAGCAGCAACAGCAACTGAGGCCAGCCCCTGCCCGTGCGGCGACGACGACTCGACGCATGGATTATCAGCAGGAGGAGGCGGACGACAATGATGAGTCCTACGAGGTAGAGGACCTTGACAGGGGGGACGGTCGAGATGGACGCTTTGCTAGCGAGAGCGACGATGACGGGAGGAGGGCAGAGGCGGAGGACGACGACCTCAACCGACGTGTCTTTTATCAGCGTAGCACCACGATTCCACCGCCACTTTTCCGGCACTATCAATCACTCCGTCGGGCACCGGTGACAAAGATGTTTGAAACGATCGATGGCGTGCTGCTCATGAACGAAGCCTTGGAGCTGGACCGCAAGGTGCTCTTCCCGCTGCTGCGGTCGGCCGCGCTGAAGGTGTCGACGGGTGCGTTTATGTCGTCGTACGAAGACGTCGGTGTCACGGCGGAGCGGGTGAAGCGCGCGATCCGCGATGTGGCCGAGGTCATGGCAAACTCGGAAGAGGCGTAGTGGGCGTGCGTGGTGCTCGCACCTCGTCACATATATACAGAGAGTGCTTTTTTTTTTTGAGGTGATATCGACGGTGCTTACCATAGAAAAATGTACCAGGTTTTTTATTTCCCTGTTTTTGCGTGTACAGTCTCCAGAACAGAAGGAACTCGCTTTTAGGCAGCAAACGAAACGTCTTTTTGCAAATGAAGTCCGTTTGTCTCCTATTATTACTATCTTTTTTTTTATCAGAGAAGGCAGGTGTTGCTTTCGATGGAAAGAGAGAAGCGCTACACATGAAGCCCTGGGGCTTCATTGGAGTCACTCAGGTGAGATGGATGCTTTGAATGGTTCTAAAGTCCTCTCCATGCCGCAACTCTCGCCTCTTTTTCTTGTTGTTGTTGTTCTTCCTCTTCCTTCTCTCAGCCTCTGTGCCCATAACCACTCGCAGAACTCCTAGCATCTTTGTCAAGTGCGTTCTCACGCTCCTGTTCCATCTTCTACTTGTTGTCTCCCGTACACACACACACACACACGAGTATACACACGACGCACACCTCCTCGTCGACCATGAGGAAGACAATCTCCAACTGCAAGCGAGTCGGACGTCCGCTCCTCGTCACCACGTCGACTCCACCAAGTCTCCGTCGATTTCCTCCTTTTCTCCGCGAAGAGCCACTGAGCCGCTTCTTCGCTGCGTCGCTGCACACCCCTCGTGCCACCTTTGTCATACCACCAGTGGAGCGGCTCACGCGGCCGCAGTCGCCGCGGCTCTCCAACAGCTACATGGATGCAGGCCGTGACTCAAGCCAGCCAGCGACAGCACCGATCATGGCAGGCAGCAGCGAACTCCACGACACGAAGGGTAAAGACACGACGGCGTTCCGCTTTCCGGTGAAGAGTGAAGAGCGTGGGCTGTACGATCACGGCGTCACCCCAGAGGCAAAAGACTTCATCGCGGAGGCCGAGGAGGAGTACCGTGCGAGCTCTGCGTACCTGCACGAGGCGCCTGGGGGGCCGGGCCTGCCGGAGACGGCGACGTACGTGGACGAGGCCACGGGTCAGCACGTCACCTCAACCCGCATCGCTGCGCCGTTCGGTGAGACGTACGTGCCGTCGAGCAAGGAGCGCTTTGCGAGCCGCGGTCACGTGGGGGAGCTGGCACGGCAGCACGGTGTGGTGGACAAGCCGTTTATGCTGGATGAGCACGCGCAGCTGAACCTGAAGAAGGAGCGGCAGCTGGCGGAGCTTTTGGCGTCGCCGATGCCGGCGCTGGGTAAAGCAGAGGAGGTGGCACACTTCTTGCTGGAGAGTTTTTACCCGCAGTCCCTGGCACTGCAGCCGCGTACCTGCGAGTCGGTCATGCTCCTGTACTCCCAGGCCAGCTACCTCACGCGACTGGAGGGCCCACCCGCCAAGGGCGGTGGCGAGGGCGCGGACGGCAAGGCTACGCCGCAGCTGGCAGCGGGGTCGAAGAGTGCGGCAGCACCCATCACGGCGCCAGACGTGCCTTTTCTCGCTGACATGCGGCGCCTCTACACCCACCAGAAGACGTGCTTTGTGAGTCCGACGCCGTTGCAGCTGGAGCATTTCATGACCACCCTCAGCGTTGTGGCGGCACCCAGCACCGCCGTTTTTCACCTCGCCAACCGGCTGCTGTTGGACGCCGACCAGTTCGTACTGCTCCCCACCCGCACCACCTACACCGCCTTCTTCAAGGTGTGTCAGGTCAACAACGCGATGCAGTTCGCGCTGGCCCGCTACACGGACGCACTGCAGGCGCTGCAGCTGCCCGTCGATGCGCCGATGCTGACGGCGCTGTTGAAAGGTCTGAATGAGAGTGGGTATGTGGAGGAGGCGGTGGCGCTGCTGTCGCGCGTCGAGCACGTGCCGGTCTCCACCCCGCTGCTGAACGCGTCGCTGGAGACGCTGCTGCTGTCGGAGCAGAGTCTCGCGTGCTTTTCCCTCTACGACGCACTGCGGCGCTCGTCGACGAAGCCGAATGCCGAGACGTACACGCTGCTGCTCCTCGCGTGTGAGAAATCGGGGCAGTGGACGCGGGTGACGGAGTTGCTCGCTGACATGCAACACCGGCGTGTCCGCGGTGATGCGCAGACGCTCAACTTGTTGTTGAAAGGGTTGTTGCAGGAGCGCCTCCACAGCTTTGCCGCGCAGCTCTATCACACCATGCAGGTGAAGCGGGTACCGGTGTGGCCGGCGCTGGAGGTCGGCGTGCGACCTTTGCTGCGCTAGCAACGCGATGATGGGTGATGGGTGTGGCGTGGATGAGCTTTTTTCTCTCTCTTTATTTCTTTCTTTTTCTTCGAAGCCTTTTAAAGATAATGTTCACAGTCAAACCTCAAAACATTGAAAGTTCTCGTTCTAAAGTGCATAGGGTGTTCGTGATCCTCTCGCCTTCGAAAAAAAAAAGAGAAAGATACTTCTTTTAACATTCTCGCAAAAGCTGCAGCACAAACTTTGGTGTTTCTTCCCTCGCACTTCCAGTAGCCTACGTGAATCCTCTCCACATCTTCTCGCTGTAAATAATTAAAAAAACCTGCCCCTTTTTTTCTCCCTTTTTTTCTTTTCGTGTGTTCTCCAATCTCTTTCTAAACGATTCATGGAACCGTCGTGGCTCTCTGTGTGCTTGCGTCAAGTTAATTAAACGAACCCACTCCTATTCACACGCACGATTGCCTTTTTTTCTTTTTCTTAGTTCCCCCCTCCCCTCCCTATGGCCGCTCTACCGATCAAGACGGAGGTGAAGTACGAGGCGAAGTACCCGGGCACACAGGAATCAAAGGGCAACATCTTTGCCACGCAGGACACAGCGGACTTGGCCCGCGACGACGAAGCAGGCACCCTGTACGTCTGCGGCAACTGCACCGCGCAGCTCTATTTCAAGCCGGACTCACGGCTGCTGTGCCCAAACTGCTCGCACATTACGGGTGCGTCGACGGTCTTCTACAAGATCCGCACCGAGCCGACCACATACGACACCATTTAATGTGTGAGTGAGTGTTTACCAGATGACGGTCCACAATGGAAGAGAGAGAGAGAGGAATGTCGAGGCTGTAATGGACAGCGTGGCAAGTTTGTTGCCTCGCTGGTCGACTGTTTCTTGTAACTGAGTGTAAAGTGTGACCAGTGTATAAATGTAATTTCTATCATGACAATGGCTTTAGTGCATCAGGCAAGTTGACAACGCACGAGGCGGGTGTACTTGAAGACACTACTCATTGCTTCAACCACATTTTCGAAGCGCCCACTATCTGCGAGACACGAAACACGTGTCGAGTGTTTATGCCGGTGCTGTATGCATGCATTTAGTGGCTGTTCATCAGTAGGGGAAGCACGCACCACTCCTCCTCACACACCTCCTCACTCTTGCTTTTCATTCTTATCACTATACAACACAAAGTGTGCTGCTAAGCGTCCGGTTTTTGCTGTTGCTGCTTTAATAGAATCACCAGAAAAGGTACACTTTGAAAAAGAACGCAAGTATTTACTTCCAATTCATCTGTGAAGAGGCATGAGCAACTTCCCCAGTCCCACCGCCTCCACCACTGGCCGCGTCGGTGGCAGGGAGGAGCCCGCGGAGCCGCAGTGCGTGTGCGCTACGTGCATGATGCGTCTCCCCATGCCCCGCGCCTCCTCCGTCTTCACCTCCTTCCAGTGTCCGCAGTGCCGCATGAACGGCATGGACGCTAAGCTGCTCTACACACGACGCTCTCAGCCAACAGAGCACTCCACACGCTGAGGAACGGCTGGTGCTAGGAGCGACAAATATACGCGAAATGCAGTGCCACGTCGAGGCGCGTGATGCTGCTGCTGCTAAGAGAAAAAAAGAGGGGAAGGAAAAAGAAACGCATGCTTCTCCTCACTGTCGCCTGCATCGCTTCAGTCGTCACACGGTGCCTTTTTGTTGTTGTTGTTCGGTTGCTTGTTGTGTGAGGGTTTGTTGACTGAAGAGCGTTTTTATTTGAGTATTGCTCGCTCTGTGTGTGTGTATAATCTAACCTGCTTAAGACGGTATTTAACAAAAAAAAAACGTCTAGAACACTCCACAGCATCGAGTGATCAGCTGATGCTCGTAGGACGAACAGAGCAAATGGTGAGAACACGTTTTTCTGCAAGCTACTTTGCCGAGCAACGAGAGACTCATTTTCAAAATAAGAAAATGCGACGTTTCTTTGTTCTGTGTGAGAAAGAGTTCTGTTTTCTGTTATGCGGCTGATTTCTTTTTTTTTCTTCTTTTTCTCTTGCTCTTCTTTCCTCTGGTACGCTTGTTTTTTCTTGGTCTCGAAAGCGACGTTTTTCTCTTATCTGAGCTGATAACAATTGCCGTTGCAGATAGCCGTTGGTTCTGCACATCCCAGTCACGTTACACGCATCTTCTATCTGAACGCTGCTGCTCCTGTCTCCGTAGCAAAAAAAAAAAAGATATACGCACACCAAACCGCTCACCATCACATGTCCATTGAGGCGCTTATTGAGGCCATCCACGCCTCGCCGGTGCGTCTCTCGCTTTGCATCTGCGGCGCGGGTGCCGGCAGCATCGCACGACTCACACAGGTGCCGGAGTGCAGCCGCACCCTACTCGAGGCAGACGTGCTCTACCACCGTGCCTCCACCCGCCGTGCGCTGGATGGCCTGCCACGACACATCGTCAGCGTCGATGCCGCCCGCCGCCTCGCCCAACACGCCTTTCACGTCAGCCGCACGCTGGCCATTGCGGAGGCGCGCGAGTCGACACCGTCGAAGGAAGTGATGGAGGATCAACGCTACCTCTTCGGTGTTGGCGCGACCTCGGCGATTAAAACAAGTCGGCAGCGCCGCAGTAGCGATCAGGTGTACGTCTCTGTCTGGGGCGGCGCCGTCCACGCGCACCGCTTGAACCCGTTGACGCTGGAAGAAAACACCATGGCAGAGGTGGGGCATGTCTACGACTACCACATGCACATGCCGGACAGCCTCGACCGCGCTGGGCAGGACCACCAGGTGGAGTTGATGGTGCTGCACGCGATTGCCGAGACGGTGGCGCGCTGCGGTACGTCGACGGGGTCGACCGACCGCCAACTCGTGCGGTGCCGGGAGGGTTGCGTGTACCCGGCCTCCCTCTTTCGCCGCCTCCTCCCTGCCGTCTCTCTTACATCTGCAACGCCGTCGAGCACCGCGGCGCCACCGGCGTCCACGTTGGAGCAGGACAGCATTGAGCGGCTCTGCGCAACGCCGACACGCACCGGCCCGTACGCGGTGCCCCTCAACACGGCACACGAGGTCGCGCAGGCCATCGAAGCCGTGCTATCCTACCACCCCACAACGCCGGAGGAGGCGGAGGACGTGTGTGTGCTGTGGAACCGACATGGGGAGCTGAGACGGGCAGGGCTGCCACCGTACGGTGTGGAAGGTGACGAGTTCGCTACGGTGAAGGCAACCACGTCTGCAACAGCAGCAGCGCCGCCGTCAGAGCTGTCACCACCACCGCTACGCCTACTGTACCCCGGCTCCTTCAACCCTCTGCACTACGGCCACACCGAGCTCGTCCAGGCAGCCGCCCGCGTGCTGCGGCAGCAACCGTCCTACCAGCACGACCCACACCAGCCGGTGGAGGTGACGTACGAGATTGCGGTGAAGGTGGTGGACAAGGGTGCGATTGCCTGCGAGGACTTGCAGCGCCGCGTCGCGCAGTTCCTCGAGCGAGGCGAGCGGGTGGCGGTCACCAACGCGAAGCTCTTCATCAGCAAAGCGAAGCTGTTCCCCGGGCACGGCTTTCTGATTGGCATGGACACCGCCGTGCGCGTGGTGGACCCGCAGTACTACAGCGAGAACACGGCGGACCCGGCGGCGGCGGAGGCGGCGATGGTGGCAGCGCTGCAGCGCGACATCGGCGATCGTGGCTGCTACTTCGTGGTGGGTGGGCGGAAGATCAGTGACCCGGCCGGGTGGCAGGACCTGACAACGCTGAAGATCCCGCCTGCCATTCAACACCTGTTTGTGGGCATCCCGGATGTTGAGTTTCGCGTCGACATCAGCTCCACGGAGCTGCGAGCAAAGAAGCGGGCTCGTCACCATCCACACACGGAGACGCACTCGAATATGTGAGGGAGTGGCGCTGTGAGAGTCATTTGCGGAGGACCAACTTGCATTCACAACAACAACAACAAGAAAAAAGAAAGACGTTTTGTTCTGCCCTACTTGTACCGCTCTGCAGCTTTTCTGTTTGACTTCCCTTGCAATGCGCATATATGAATACACGCGTATTCTTCTATTTCAAACGCTATGCTGCTCACCACATAAACACACACGCACGCACGCACACGCGGCCTTGCCTTCGTCTCGTGGAGGGAAAGAAGAGACGCACAGAGCTCTTCCCTCGCGCAGAGGTATTTCTCTTTTTGCTGTGTCTTTATCGCCACTGCTCCACCTGCGGCGACTGCAGATGTCCTCCACTGTAATGCGAATCCTGTCGTCCCTTTTTTTTTCGTTGCTCTTCCACCCCTCCTACCTTTTCCCTTCTCCCTCCCTCTCTCTCTCTTCCACCAATTCTTTTTTTTTTTTTGATGTCTGCGGTCTTTGAGTAGTACGGCTTCTTGCAGTGCAGTAGCCGTTGTCCACGTCGTTGCAGCGCGCAAAGCACACATCCAAGTTTATAGAGTTGAGTCGAGGCTGTGTCCGTGTTCCTCTGCTTGCATCGTATTGTGCAGCGGTGTCTTTTTTCTCCCTTCGAAGTCGACGAACGCTTTCCACTTACACACACACACACACACACGTTTTGACTGGCTCAGCTATCCGGCTAAGCGTGTTTATCGTGTTTCGGACTCGCAGTACGTGTGTCCATTCTTCTCTCTTTTTTTCTCTTAGTCAAACAACCTTCGATATTCTTTCAAAGGCAAAATGCTGTCGCGTAGCTCCCTTCTGCTGCGGGTGTACAGCCGCAAAAACAAGCAGCCGCAGCTGATGACGAACTTCACCAAAGTCTCGAACATGAACAAAGCCGAGAAGGTAAAGAGCGAAACCGTCGATGGTGAGATGGTGCGTGGCCGCGGCCGCGTGCACCGCCGCTCGCACAGCACATTGAAAGAGGCGATTAGCCAAATGGAGCATCCGGCGATCTGGCTGTGGTACCCGTGGCGCAAAAACCCGGAGCCGCCGACGCCGTACATGCCGTCGCGGCGTGCGCTGAAGAACATCCACGGCGCCATCTTCACAGACCTCAGCCCGGTACACAAAAAGAAGCAGGAGCAGATGCTGTACGGCGTGAACATCCCCGAGACGCGTACGATGAAGTTCGAGCAGCAACACCCGATGCTGGCAACGGCGCTGAAGCAGCTCGACGGGCAGCCGAAGGGCTTTCCATTTTGGTACAAGAAGTACCCGACGCGACGGCACGCGTACGAGCAGCGCTTCAGCGTGCCGCGTGAGATGTTGGACGGCTACAATGACAACATCAAGAAGGCGCTCGGCAGCGGCATGATGACCATCCAGGAGAAGCAGTTTGCGCAGGAGGCGATGTACATGGAGCGCTACGCGGAGCACGACTTCGACACGACGAGCCCGGCCGTGCTGGCGGTGAAGCGTGCACTGAAAGTACGCGTGCTGCGCAACCACCTCCTCACGAACCCGCACAACAACATTGTCAAGACGGTGCTCGGGAACACGGAGCGGAAGCTGAACCACACCCTGCGCCGTCTACGCAAGGTGGACTTCAAGAAGTACTGGGAGATCATCCGCGACCACGACGTGCAGGACGTGCTGCAGCCGCCAAACCTTGTCACCTACCGCCAGGGCTCGTACTGGCGCTACGAATGGAACGCCGGACTGGCGATCAGCACGCAGCTGGCGGATGTGATGGACCCACGTGGGTTGAACGGGTGCGTCGAGACGGGCCGCTCGCGGTCGGAGGTGGCGCGGGACTTGGGCCTTGCCTACACACGGCCGCTGCAGGACAACGAGAAGAAGCAGCTATCAGAGCAGGCGCTGTACTACGAGCGGCTGGCCAAGTTCAAGATGGAACAGCCAGAGGCGGCCCGGGCACAGGAGCGGGAGCGCTTTGTGCGTAAGTTCTCTGGCATGTTCCTCAAGATGGACATCAAGTCTGGCGCACCGGACTTCCCCAGCACCTACCGTAAGCTGCTCGGCACACAGGTGGCGCGCTGGTCGTCGAAGCGTCACGGCCCTATGTAAGAGAGAGAGAGAGAGAGAAGATGGAGGCAGCTACGGGCGATGGCAGCTGTGGTTGGTGCTGTGGTGGTGGCGTGTCTTGTGTGTGGGTGGATGGGTGTGCGCCATTGAGTCAGCGAGGGCTGTTTTGTTGGGGTGTAGTTCGTTAGTTGTGTCACTTACAGTTTCACCTTATCCCTAAAAAAAAAAAAACACTAGCGTGTTGTTGTAGTAATAAAGTGAGAGGCTGCAAACGCATGACGACGCATTGAGAACCTTTTGTTCACGCCAGAGGAACTTTATCGCAAATCGTTCACGATGCTGTGTTGCTGCAGCAAAAGGAAATCGAGGGTTATCGTCTTCAAGGCACTGAAAAAGAATGCGGTTTACGGACGTGCTCGTTTTGGCAATGTCGCTTCACCATAACAACTTAAAGAGCTTTTAGAGTGGTAAATAAGAAAAAAAGAAAGAACACACCTCACGTGAGTTGGTTCTTGCGCTTACGTGATGCAATACGCAGATTCTCATCAACACTCCATGTCCTCTGCTCTCTTCACCTTTTTCTTTTTCTTTTTCTCGAAGAGTGGAGAGGCGGTGCATTGACCTGAAACAGCAGCGGTCATTCTTCCTGCACGTTCACTTCCTTTTCTCTTTTCCCCCAACCAAGGATTAGATATCCTTGAACTTTTAGATCACTCGATTAGCAACTCCGCTCAGTTGTCCTCTTTTTTTTTTTTTGCTATCATAAAAAAAAGAACTGAAAGCGAAGAGTTTTCACGAATGTCCGGTGTCCCGACCAAGATTCTGGTCGGTCCCACCACCTACGTGCATTTCCGCCGCAAGCACAAGGACTTCTACGTGCCGGACTTCCTCGCTGAGCCGGACTTCCCGTTGCCGGACCAAAGCCCCCATGTGTGGCGCTACACCGTCTCGCCCGACCACCACAACACCGTTTTCTTTTTCAACGCCGCGACGAAGCGGTCGGTGTGGGTGCTGCCCATTGTACACGCAGATGGGCACACAGAAGAGCTGGGGGAGGGGGAGGTGATGCACGCCATCCGCGCACCAGCCGGCGCAACGCCTTCCTCTTCCTCGCGGCAGCCGTCCGACGTGCGCTTGCGTGAGAGCGACGGGGACGTGGCGGCGACGGCGAGCTCCGCGGAGCAAAAGTCGGCCGCAAAGACGCGCGAGGAGGAAAGGACGGGGGAGGAGGGTGCGGTGATGACAGACAACGCCGTGCGGGACGATGCAACTCGAGCTGGCACGACGGCCGTATCGAGAGCTGACGAGGTGAAGGAAGGCAGCGCAGTGCGGGGGTCTTCGCCTGCCCCGGTGACGGTTGATCAGCCGGATGGTGCACAAGAGGCACAAAAGCAGCAGCAGCACGTGCAGTCCTCTCCTTCCAATCCTCATCTGCCGCCTGCCTTTACCAACGCGGCGGTCACGACAGGCTCAGACGGGGGTGTTTCGCGTGCACGTGTGCAGGCGGCGGTACAACGCGCACAACTCGCCAGCCCACTCACCCTCTCCATCGGCCCTGGCGGAACGGCTGCCGCACACAGGACGAACGGCAACGACGATAACAAGAACACCACCGCGATGGCAAACGAAAGCTTCACCAGCACCAGCGGCTCCCCGTCTGGGTCTCTGCAGCAGCGGCTGGCGGCGTGGCGTGCAAAGCGGCACCAGTCTCCGATGGGGAGCGCGCCAGAAGACACAGAGGCGGGGGCTGTTGCTCCACCACCAGCTGCCACTGCACCGACTGTGCTGGCTTCTACACCATCCGGAAGCGCGCTGGCAGACCCGCTGCGTGTGCCGTCGTCGCCGGCTGCATCAGCCCCGGCTGTACCGGAGGAGGCTCTCACCGTCCCGGTGCCGGCCGGGGCAACGAGAAACGAAACTACTGCGACTGCGCTGACACGTGCACCCGAAACGGTGAGTGCACCCGCCACGGCGACACCCGTCACTCCCCCTCCAACGACATCACCGCCGCCCCCTTCACCAAGCAGTCGCAGCACGCAGCGGCGTGAGCAGAAGGCCGAGCAGACGCAGACGGCAGACGCGCCTGTCACGCCCAAATCCCCTTTCAGCAAGGTGGAGCGCGTCGTCGCCTCCCCACCTGTCAAGCAGCAGCTCGACGCCGCAACGCAGGCGCGTCTGGCACAGGCAGCAGAGCTGGCCCGAGTCGCGGCGCTGCTGCACCAGGAGAAGATCAGCGCCATGGAGCAGGAGCGGGCAGCGCTGGAGTGCCGTCGACGTGCCCTCGCGGTCGAGCAGCAAGAAGCGGCGGAGCGAGCGCGTTTGGCGGAAGCACGCGTGGCAGCCGAGAAAAAGCGCGTCGAGGCGGAAGAGCAGATGCAAACGGAGCAACGCAGGCGTCAACAGCTTCTGGCAGAGAAGGCAGCCGCAGAGGCGCGTGTGCGGGAGGTGAATCAGTACCTGGTGAAGCACACGCAGCTGGAGGCGGAGGCCGAAGCGACGGTGGCCGACTCCTTCAGCTACGCTGCGCGTATTGCGGCGCAGCTGGCGGCGTCTGCACCGCGGCCGGACGACGTGAAGGCAGCGCTGGCAAGGCAGAATGGAGGACCGTCAGAAGGGGCCGAGGACGGCGCGCCGGCATTCCGCGCGCATCACGTCGGGCGAGTGGACGGCGCTGCACCGCTGCGCGCATCGCCTTTCCGCACGTTGCCGCAAAACGTCTCAGCGACAACAGCAGGTCCGCTGAAAAACGACACTAAAACGCTGATCAAAAGCGAGTCGGAGCCGCCGCAGGAGCAGGCCACCCGCACACGCAAACGCATCTGCTACGGCGTTCCTTTTATGTACGACGGAGAGGTGATCGACTACACACCGTCGCGTGCGTTTGCGCCGAGTGCGCAGGCTGGCGCGTTGACGTCGAAGCTCCGTCTCGCAGCTGCACTGACAGACCACCCGGAGAGTACGCTGTTTCCCGATCTCCCTTTGCTTCTGTCGGCCAAGCGTGACGGCACCGGCACGGAGTACTACGACGCAGATCACCAACACTTCTTCACCGGTGCGTGGCGCGCAGACAAGCGTGCCGGTGCGGGGGTACTGTCGCTGCCTACCTCTGCGGTGCAAGGGAGCTGGGATGGCGATCAACTCACCGGGTCTGCCGTGGTGCAGACAAAACACGCGAAAGCCAACGCCACTTTCACGACAGCTGCGAGGTCCACAAAGAAGTCCATCCCAAGCGCCTCGACAGTGCTGTCTTCGCACGGCAGAACCTGCGCATCGGCTGCCGCGGCGGACACCGGTGCAGCCACCCCGTCGCACCACGTCTCCCTTAACGGTAACGCCGTGGTGGAGTTGAGCAACAACGCTCTCTTTGTTGGTGCCTTGAAAGAAAGCCGTGTGGCTGCTCCGTACGTCTTGCAGTTGGGCGAAGGCGACTACATCGAGTGGCTGGGGTCAGCCGCAAAGACGGCCGACGCCAAGAATCCCGCGCGTGCCGCAGCGCCGGAACACGACAACACCTCCTCGGTGTTTTCAGCCAAGAAAAAGACGCCGGTGAAGCTGCACACGCCCGCACGCAAGGAGAGTGCGGCGGCGGCGGGGACGGGCGAGTGCCGAATTCGTTTTCACAACAATGACACCTTTGTGGGCCACGTGCGGGACTTTCAGCTGCACGGCATGGGCTACTACCGCTTTGCGCGTGATGGGCAGTCCTACACTGGTGCCTTCCGGCACGGCCTTCCACACGGGGAGGGTCTGATGATCTTCGCCAATAGCGACCTCTACAAGGGTCACTTCGTGAAGGGTGTGTTTCACGGTGTCGGGTCGTACGCGTGCAACGCTGGTGGGTACGTGTACGAGGGGCAGTGGCTAAATGGCGCGATGGCGGGAGAAGGGACACTCTCCTACGCAAATGGGGACGTGTGGAGAGGTACATTTCGAGACAACACACGCGTCTCGGGAGTATATACAACAGTCGTGTAAAATTTTTCTCTTTTTTTTTTTCAAGGCTGCGAGAAAACTTTTTTTTTAGATTGTCATTTTCCAGTCTTCTAGATTAGATCCTACGCATACAAACTCAAAAAAGAAAAGTGTTTTATGGCTGGTTGTTTTTCGAAAAGCTATCTCGTCTTGGGAGGTTATGTGTTTTTTTTTTTTATTATACACGTGATCGACTTGCTCCCATGACAGCTCGCAGTCTCTATTACGAAGCCGCTGTCATGCGTGATGAGGGAAAAAAGAAAAAGCTCTTTTTTTTCTAGCGATTCCGTGGCCCATGTGTACGCACACCACAAACATACTCTTCTCTTTCTCTCTCTCTCTCTCTCTCTTCTTCCTTTTCTATCCCATACAATGCTTCTCTTTCTCGCCCACTGTCCGTCCAGCAACACGCACCAAAAAAATGGGCTACACGCGTGAGCGCACCAACCGCCACTTCTTCGTGGCGCGGGCGAACGCGTTCTTCTCCCGCCTCCCGATTGCCCGTATTCAGCGTGCGATGGCGATGGAGTCGATCAAGAAGGGCTACATGAAGCCGTGGAAGTACACGAAGGAGCAGATTATCGGCTCGCCGATCACGTGCAACTTCGAGTACAACCCACGCCCGGTGCGACTCATCGGCACCGTCATGGATGCCCACACGGAGGAGACGAGTATCAAGGGTGGGCTGAAGGTGTACGCCCGCAACGAGGAGGCGAACATGATGCTCTGGGTGCCGGCAGGAAACCCGAAGCTGAAGTACGAAGTTACCTCCGCCAAAGGCAGCTTTGAACACTACCTGGATGAACGTAGCAAATGGGATGAGGCGTGGCTGACGGGACGTGCCCGTATGAAGTAAAACTACCTTTTTTATTATTGTTGCTGTTTGTGTGATGCAGATGGTGTTGTTCTGTTGGTTGATGCTTGGCGTTGTTACAGAAAGAAGAAGTCCAAAGACAAGGACAACCACTCCCCGTTTTTTCTTCGATTTACCCATGCTGACGACTTTGCAGCTTCGCAAAAACGGATGCCATTCGTTGACAACTCTTTTTTTTTTTTTTTGATACGCGTTGTGCGGCACTGTCCGAAGTGGTACGTACCAGGTTGTTGATTCGGGTTTCAGTAGCTCGCCGTGTTCGTAAAGCGGTGTTTATGCAGCAGCTGCGTTTCTCTCACGTTACGAGAACGTGCGTTTTTTACCTCGACGCTACAAACTAAGTACTCTCTCTCTCTCACTCTCTCTCCCACCTTTGTTCCTTCGTGTTTAACGCGGTTGTAGCAGCCGTTTGTACACAACAAAAAGCTAAGCACGCAGCTCAGCTGGTGCTTTGACAGTCAAAAAAAAAAAAAAACACAATATAAAAAGAAAAGCCAAGGTGTGCGAAAGCCGGACGTCAAATCACCATCCGCTTCCGCCTCCTTCCTGCTACTCGTTGCACCTCCGCACTTCGTTGAGCGGACGAGCACGGTCAGCAGCAGCAACAACAGAAATTGCACAGCTTTCACATTTATCCTTCTTCTCTCTCTTTTTTTTTTTTTTTAGTCAATGCCACCGGCAACTGAGATGCAAGAGATGGAGATGGAGATGGTCCAGGGCATGTACGACACCTACACCCTCCTCTCCTCTGACCCGCCGTCCTACTGCGTCTCCCTCGCCGCCACGGAGGATGAGCCACCGCAGCTGCGCGTCACCATCACCTACCCCACCGAAGACTACCCCGAGTCGGCGCCGTGCGTCGTGAACATCGAGTGCATCGCCAAGGCCCGCCGCATTCAGGTCGGCACCATCATGAAGCAGGTGGCCGCCACCTGCAATGAAAACGTAGGCATGCACAGTGTGATCCTAGTCCTCCAGCAGATCCAGGAGTTCGTCGCACACGCCGTGGAGGAGGAGGAGAAGGCCGATCTCATACGTCGAGGGGAGGTGATGACGGCCGAGGCGGTGAAGCGCAGCGGCCCTGTCGACGACGATCCGACAATCCGTCTCGGCACCGCGGTGACAAAAGAACTCTTCGAAGAGTGGAGTAAGAAGCACAACGCCGAGAAGGCGAAGGTCCGGGCGGAGCGTGAGAAGCGGGAGGCGCGCGTGTCTGCGTCGAAGCTCACGGGGCGGCAGCTGTGGGACAACAGCCTCAAGTCCGCCGACTGGGCTCTGTTTGGCGGCGAGAATGAGGAGGAGGATGCGGAAGACGTCGACTTTGACGCGTTGGAAGAGTTGGACGAGGATGAGTTTGATCTGGAGTAGATGACGATCATGCGCGCATCTCTCTCTCTCCCTCTTGATGCTTGTTGTTGACTGTTGCTGTTGGCATTTGTTGGACGCTTTGTTGTTTTACAGACGCAAGGTGTGGGGGAGAGGGAAAAGAACTGCGTGGTTCTTTCCCTCTGTCCTGTGGTGGTAATATAACTTCTTTATTTCTAACAAGTGCTCCGTTATTATTAGTTTTACGTTAATAAAGACGAGGAAACAACTCTCTTTCCTATGATATCTGGGTTACAATGGTGCACCAACAGAGACTTTTTTTTTTCCTGCGCACCCTTGAGTGCATGTGCTGAAAAAGTGCGCCAGACAAGAATGTGCTTGCGAAGCTTCTCGAGGGAAAACCAAAGATCCGTAGATGAGACAGAGTCGCAAACAAACCTCGATCCACCTGTTCTCCCACGTGCAGCTTCAAACGAGGAAGATGTTGCTTTCTTCTTTTTTACAAGAACCCCATTTTCACGCTCCTCCTACTCTCGGTTCTCTCTCCTGTTGTTTCGCTATCCCTAACGTGTTGACACTCTTCTTTTTCCAACGCACAAACCTCACACACCGCCTCGCCGTAGTTGTGGGAGCGTCAGAAGCAGAGCACGAATCTTTCTTCTTTTCGCCTCTGCCAAGTTTGAAAAAAAAAAAGAGAATCACCTCATTTCACCCTTCCCGCCCTTTTTTTTCCCTGAAAGTGTGGAAGTGCTGATGCGCCGTGCGTGCCGTAGTGGGCGACTCCGCGGCTGGTCGTTTTCACAGCCGCGGCGCGCCTTCCAAGTCATCCAGCGCGGTCACGACCAGCCGCAGGAGTCGCTGTTCGACAAGTTGGGCTTTCAGAAGGACGACGAGGCCCGCCGTGTGCGTCGCAGCCTGCCGGAGCTGCAGCAAGGTCTGCTGCGGCAGGTGGAACAACTGGCCGATCCTGTGCACAACCCTAAGGACAAAGCGCGCCTGGCAGAGCTCAAGGCGGCGTACACGCTGCTGCACGACGACAACTTTCGTGCGAACTACGGCAGCCACTACTACGCCTCCAATGACGCACGGCTGCACGTGCTGTGCGATGGCGGCCAGGTGGCCGCCAACTTTAACCCCGAGCACCAGCAGTTCACCTACATCGATCACGCCATCGATCTGGACAGCCGCGTCGGCAGCAGCAACAGCGACACGGATGCGAGCGGTGCAGCCGCACTGGGGAAAGAGGGTGGACAGAGTGGAGCAGCACACAAGATACCTTCCACGCGTAGCAGTCACGGAAGCATGCACGAGGCACCCAGTGCAGAAGCCCTTCGCGATGCTTTCCGCAGCGCCACCGGAGTTGGCGGCAGTGCAGACGGCGCCACCGCCGCAACGGCACGCGCCTTCAAGGCGTCCGAGGCCGCCGGTCCGTCTAAAGGGGCAGACCTCACGCACCTCCTCCACATCACGCTCGAGCAGAGCCTGTCTGGCTGCGACGTTCAGGTTGACCTACGCAAGAACGTGACGTGCACCACCTGCCGCGGCAGTGGCCGACAGCGGCTGTCAAAGCCACGTCGGTGCCCGCAGTGCCGCGGCCGCGGCTCCGCCCACCTCCCCAGCGCCACCTACAGCATCGAGCGGCGCTGCCTCTACTGCGGTGGGGAGGGCACGGTGCCGGCGCCGCCCTGCCCAGCCTGTGAGGGACGCGGGGTGCGGCTGCGTGTGCCGGTCACGGCGACGGTGTCGGTGCCACCAGCGACGCTGTCCAACGCACTCTTCCGCGTCCGTCACTTCGGCCACGACGGCGTCCGTGGCGGGCACGCCGGGGATTTGCTCGTCACGGTTCTGGTGCGTGAGCACCGCTACTTCTACCGGCACCCGGACAAGCACGGGGAGCTGCACGCGGTACTGCCGCTGCCGCTGTCCGTTGCGCTGCTCGGTGGACGGGTGGAGGTGCCGACGCTGGCGGGCCGCGGCGTGCTGCACGTGCCACCGTGTGTGCGCAACGGCCAAGTCCTGCCTTTTGATGTGTACGGCGTGCGTGCGTCCGACGAGGCACCGCGCGAGACGTCGCAGCTGTTCTTCCATGCGCTGGTCATGATTCCGCGCGTGAGCGACCTCTCTGGCCGGCAGCGGCAGGCACTGGGCGTGTACGAGCGGAGTCACGTGTCACCGTCTTCTGTGGCCGACGCGGTGACGGAGGTGGAAACAGTGGACGTGGCGGCGCAGCAGTCGAGCGCGACGCCGGCATCAACGCCGCCTCTCTCGTTGTCCCGTGATGAAATCATGGCAGAGTGTGCTGCGCTGAAAGGAACCTACAAGCACTGGTTCTCCACCAACTAATCCGCAGTGTTTTGTTTGACTTGTCATGCGCTCACAGATTTTTTTCCCCCTTCTGTGGCAATGATGCTTGCACCTTCACATACCTAATGGGACGTTAAAAGAAAAAGACAAAACGTGTTTTCTGTGTGAATGCTTTTAAACTCAATTCGGTGGCACCGCGGTCCGCATGTGTGTCGTTCCAGCAAGGCAGTGGGCAGATCCACGCAGCTGCGCTCACCGTCGGTGGAATTGCTGAGGTAGCATGTGTTTGTTTGGCGGAGGTGGGGACAGCTTTCGTTTCTATGCTGCAATGCTGCGCTAGAGCGGAAGAACATACATATATATATATATATATATATATATATATAGAGTGTTCAAAACGACTCTACGCGTCCGACGTTTTGGCCGTTCATGTAAACATCATAATCACTCTCACTCTTCTCCTTCCACGCTGCTGCTTCTCCATGTTCTTCACACCTGCCCTACAGTTAACTCAACTCCACTTGCCATTTTTTTTTTTTTACTCCACACTCGCCTGTTTTCTTCTTTGGCACTTGACATTTGTCCAGTCTTATTGTTGGTTTACCTTATTTGTTTGTTTCTTGTTGTTGACGTGTCTTTCATTCTTTTCCCTTGTTTGCTTTTCAATACACTCTTACATTAAAAAGCATCAGATCTAAGAACAAAAAGTGACTTCAAGGATAAAACAAAGACGTGCGGCAATACAGCCAAACACCTCAGACAGACGGACAACTGCATCTGTAAGAAAACTCGACCGAAGTGACCTTTCACACAATTCAACATAGAGCCTCACTGGTTTTTTTTTCTTCGCTCTAAAAGAAAAAAAACAACTTGAGCAACAATAACGCAAGAGTGAGTAATTTAACTGTTTTCCTATAAGAAAGCAGAGTAAAAACTAAAACGTGTTAAACGATCTCGAATAAAAGACAACAGCAAAACAAAAAGGCGTTGGACTTCATTAAGTTGACAAGAAGCCATAGCATCTTTCTTTTTTTGTTTTCTTAGTTACAAGTCTTTTTTCTTTTTCTCTTTTTTGTTGTTTCAATTTATAAATAAAGGCAGAGCAGCGCTTTACTGTCCGCGATATCGTTATACATACGCAGACACACACACACACAAGTTCCCTCGCAGAAGTAGTGCACTCTCGGGCACCTTTGACGTGCACACACACACTAGAAAAAGGAAAGCCAAGTCGCAGAGCCATGTCGGACCGCAAGATTGCGTCGGGTAGTGCGTACTACCTCCCGTCCCCGATGCTGCTCTCGCAGAACCAGAAGGAGGAGCACGTGAAGTTTGTTGTCGTGAGCGGCGGCGTCTGCAGTTCTCTCGGCAAGGGCATCACCACCAGTGCCACCGGTGCCATGCTGCGCGCCGCGGGCTACCGTGTGTGCAGCATTAAGATCGACCCGTACATCAACATCGATGCCGGCCTCATGAGCCCGTTTGAGCACGGCGAAGTGTACGTGCTGGAGGACGGTGGTGAGGCGGACCTTGACCTCGGCAACTACGAGCGGTGGCTGTCGGTGCATCTCACGCGGGACCACAACATCACCACCGGGAAGGTGTATCAGAAGCTGCTGACGAAGGAGCGCGCCGGCGGCTTCCTGGGCAAGACGGTGCAGCTCGTACCCCACTTTACAAACGAGGTGGTAAACCACATTTTTAAGATCTGCGAGACGCCGATGAGCGGGTCGGGGAAGCGGCCGGAGATCTGCATGATCGAGCTCGGTGGTACGGTGGGGGATATGGAGTCGCAGGCCTTCGTGGAGGCGCTGCGCCGTCTGCGCTACTCGATCCTGCCGGAGGACTTCTGCCTTCTGCACACCACCTACCTTCCGGTCTTCGGTGGCACGCAGAAGACGAAGCCCACGCAGCACAGCTGCCGCGCGCTGCTCTCCCTCGGCCTGCAGCCTGACTTCTTGATCTGCCGCAGCGAGGAGCCTCTTGCGGCAGATGTGAAGAACAAGCTGGCGGACCAGTGCGGCGTGCAGGCAAAGGACATTATCGGTGCGCCGAACGTTCCCTGCCTTTACCAGATCCCTGTGGAGTTTGTGGACCAGGGTCTGATCGACCGCATCGTCCACAAGCTGCGCCTGAAGCCGAGCATCCCGCCCATGGACGTGCCGACCTACCAGACCTTCAAGAAGTTCACGCAGATCCTGCAGAACCCCGCCAACCCGAAGGTGCGCATTGCCTTTGTCGGCAAGTACGTCACTGGTGGGTCGGACGCCTACTTCTCGGTGCTGCAGACCTTTGAGCACTGCCAGCTGGCCCTCGGCATCAACATCGAAGTGTTTTACCTCGAGAGTGAGGAGCTGGAGGGCGAGAACGCCGAGGAGGCGAAGGCGGAGCTTCTGAAGTGCGACGGCATCTTCGTCCCTGGCGGCTTTGGTGTGCGTGGGGTGAACGGCAAGGTGGTCGCGGTCGAGCTGGCCCGCACGCACAACATCCCCTACTTTGGTGTCTGCCTCGGCATGCAGATCGCGTTGATTGAGTTTGCCCGCCACGTCCTCGGGTGGGCGGACGCGAACAGCGAGGAGTTCGACGAGACCAGCCAGCACCAGATGGTCCGCATCATGGACTGCGACCGCGGCGGCATGGGCGCGAACATGCACCTCGGTGCCCGCGAGGTGCACATCGTGGAGCCCACGTCGCGCATTCACACCATCTACTCCGGCGCGAAGGTGGTTCTTGAGCGTCACCGCCACCGCTACGAGGTGAATGCGAAGTACCTGGACGACCTGCGTGCGGCAGGGATGGTCATCTCCGCCGTGTCGGACCCTGACGCCGGGGAGAGCATGCGCGTGGAGGCGATTGAGCAGCCGTCGCTGAAGTTCTTCCTCGCGGTGCAGTACCACCCGGAGTTCGTGTCCACCCCGCTGGACCCCTCGCCGCCGTACCTCGCCTTCTTCGCTGCGGCGGCGGGCAAGGAGGTGAACTGGCCGCCGGTGTGCCCGCTGCGCCGTCTGGCAGTGTCGCAGCGCGGTGAGTAAACAGCGCTGGGGCAAAGGTGCGTGCGATAGAAGAAGAAAAGCACCAAAAAAAAAATGGAGGCTGCACTTTGCGTTGTTGCTGTTGTTGTTTTGGTTTGAGTTGGGTTTCCTGAAGTGAGCTGAGAAGACGACGTGTGGTGTGTATAACTGCGTCCGCTAAAATGAACGTTGTAACCGTAATGGTGTCTTTCGAATAACAAACAAACAAAGAAAACCCAAACAACCAAACTCACATTTATTTTCTATTATTGCTAAGCGTAGTCGGCTCGTAGCGCACCAAGACAACAACAAAACAAACAAATAACAACAAAGAGAGATTAAGGCGTGCTGAGGTCTTCTGTTGCATGGGGGGTTTTCTACTAGCCATCGCGACAGTGGACTGTAAGTGCGGTACCTTTGCTTTTTTTCTTCTTTCCTCTCTGCTGTAAGGGAGCATCACTTTGGTTTCCATCGATGTCGCGGAGACTTGCAGCCCTCTGACAAAACGATTTTCTGTGCTGGAGGAGTTGTCTCACCTTCTACGTATGGAGTGGTGCGAGAGGCAGGACGACTTTTCTTTTTATTGTTGTTGTTGTTGTTGTTGATGTGCGTTGCCTATTTTATTGCGTTCTTGTGTTGCGGCACAGCGCTGTGATGGCAAGTTGTTTCCTCTTTTTTGTTGTTTTAATAGTTTGTTGTTGTTGTTGTTGTTGGTCTCCTGTCACTGGTTCGGGTTTACCGTCGAGGTGTGGCAAACGATCGACAAGGAAAGTAGCGTGCGAACGACAGAGCTCAAGCGTAAAACTCCCCTTGTCATGTAAGTACAACCAAAAAGCAAATAAAAAAAGCAATGACGGGGAGGCGTGTATGGCAGGCGGAAGGTGTCAGCTGTCTCTCCTCTTGACGTGTGTGGCCACCTCGCCTTATGCTCCGCAAACATGTGCGTACGAATGCTCAACGACGCGAACCTACGCCTTTGCACACGGGGAAAGGCTTCTTTTTTCTCCCTCTCGTTTTAATGTGGGCAGATAAATTTGGCTTGCCAGCGCATGCAGCGTTCAAAGGCACACGTGACTGGTGCGCCTTCCCATTCCGCAACCTACCCATCGCTTCTTCGACGTCTTCTCCTACTGATTCCCCCCTGTTGCTCCTTTGTTTCTTTTACAGTTATTCTTCCAGTGTAAAAGTGTCAACTCTCTCCTTTAGCTTCTACGATCGAGCCGCACGCTTCCTTTCCGTTTTTTTTTCTTTTTTTTTCTCAGACGCTCCCCCTCAATCTTTTTTTTTCTTTTTAACGACGACGATGCTCTATCACGAACACGACCAGGCAACCGGCGCGGGGCAGGGTGACGCACCGACAGCCGCTGCTGCCGCCCACGTCGACCCGCAGCAACATTCCGAAACCGCGAAGCCCGCCGCCCCATCTCTACCGGCCGGAGTGACGCCACTTAATGTGCAGGCGGCAGGTGCCCCTCCAGCGAAGCCGTCGTCCGTGGCCACCAACAACACACCTAACGATGCCGCGACATCTGCGGCTGCTGC
The DNA here is from genome assembly GCA_000482105.1 of Crithidia acanthocephali. Classification (NCBI taxonomy): domain Eukaryota; phylum Euglenozoa; class Kinetoplastea; order Trypanosomatida; family Trypanosomatidae; genus Crithidia; species Crithidia acanthocephali. The sequence continues at coordinate 85,943 of AUXI01000006.1, read as the reverse complement.
CGGTGTCAGTTCTCAGACGGTGACCACACCGCTCGCGATGCCGGCGAAGGCGGTGGTGGCAAAGCCGGTGACGAGCCACGATGAACCGGTGTTGGTGGGCAAGGTGGTGTCCGCCGAGTCCAGCGTGGTGCGTGCGACGCGGCCACCGGTGCCGCCGAGCAACAACCACAAGGACGCCGACGATGATGCGCGGTCTGAGGCGTCGGCCTCCTCCGCTGCGTCGTCCTCCAGCGCCGCCACCTCCAACTCCTTTGTGGGGGATGTGGACAAGACGGAGCTGATCTTCGACTTTGGCCGCTACGTGGGTCAAATCGATCCCTTGACCGGCCTACGAGATGGCCAGGGCTGCCTGCATTACAAGAGCGGCAACGTCTACACGGGCAACTGGCGCGACGGGGCGGCGGACGGCTTTGGCGAGAAGCGCTACAAAAACGGTGACATCTACCGCGGACACTGGGACCAGGGGAAGCGGTCTGGCCGTGGTGCGTACCTCTTCGCACAGGGCCACTTCTACGATGGCATGTACGCCAACGACCAGCCGGACGGCTACGGCATCTACACCACGCTGAAGGGTGATCGCTACGCCGGGCATTGGAAGGCGGGCCACAAGAACGGCAAAGGACGCGAGACGCTCGTGAACGGGCAGGTCTTTGTGGGGAACTGGCGCAACGGCAAGAAGCAGGGTCGCGGCAAGTTGTACCTGCCCGGGTCGGAAGGCTACATCTACGGCATCTGGAACAATGACAAGTTCTTCCGCGAGCTGACGGCGCATGAGATGGGGGCAGACGGCAAGGAGGACGTCGTGGACGAATTCGGCGTGCCGCGGGACGCCTCTGCACCGCCGGTCACGCCGCCGTGGATGAAGCCGGCGCCGGTCGGGGCAGCCGTGACGGACCGCGTGTTGATGGGCGTGACGGCGCTGGAGGATCGAATGGAGTCGCTCGGGAAGGCACTGGAGCGGGTGATGGGCGGGTCGAACACCGAAGGCCTCACAGACGGCGCTGCGACAAACAATGCTGCACAGCAGAACAGCACCACGGCACCCCACCTGCGTTTTGCCTCGCCGACGCGGCCGACGGCGGACGGTGTTCTGATGAGTGATATGGAGGCTACGGAGGAGGAGGAGGAGCCGACGGTGGGCGTCGAACTGCGCCGCCCACCACGCGCTTCTGCGGCGGCGGCGGCGGCGGCGGCTAGCCCCACTCCCCCTGCCGCAGTGCTGTCGACAGCGGCGGAAGACGAGGAGGCGGAGGAGGGTGCCGGTGGTGCAGCCTCTGCTGCTGCTGCTGCTGCTGCTGCTCCGGCGCGTGAAGCGGAGACTTCCGCATCGCAGAGTTGAAGTGTGAAAAGACCGATTCTCTGTTCCGTGGTGTCGGTTTCAGCTTGAATTCTGTCACAATGCCCGCCGTGTTTGGAGCTCGCTGCGAGTAGCTCCGTGCTCCATTCGGTCATGCTCTGTTCTGTGTACTTCTCACTGGTACGTATTGCTTTCAGCCTTTTTACAACAAACATAATAACAAAACGCTGACTTGAGGTCTTGTGGTGGTTTCCAGGCCTCTCTTCTATATTACCCACAGTATTACTTATATTATTGTCACTATTGTTCTTGTTTCAGTTCTCTATGCCGTCTGTCGTTGTCAGTGTTGTGTGTTATCTCATCTCTCTCTTCTTTCTTTTTTGTGGAGGTTGGATAACGATGTTGTGGAAGGATTGAGACTCCGCTGTATCGATCGCAGCCACTTGAGGTGAGGTTACCCGGCTGTTTTTTTTTTCTCCTTTTCTTTCACGAGATTATTATCATTCACGAGCACAGAGAAGAAGGGGCGCAGTCGTGCCCTTCATTTTTTTTTTCCTTTTGGTTGTTGTTGTTTCGACTTTATACGGTTTCCATACATTTTGCGGTTTTAGTTTTTCTCGTTGCGTAATTTCTCCTTTCAAGAAGATTTCTCCTTCAATCTGCGTCTTGTTTCTTTCTTTTCTTCTTTGTTTGTTGCGAATATAGGTTGGCGGAACAGCAGTACTTTTTTTAGCGATTGTTGTATGTGTGTCTGTGTGACCACAAGTATTCAGGACGCAGTACTCTTCTTTCTTTCCTTTTCTACAAAAAAAAAAGAAAAAAAGCAGCTCAAGCTTTTTGGTTTGGTTTGCACTGCTTTGTGAGAACGTTAGAAAGTGTAAAGTGTTTCTTTTTTCTCTCTCTCTCCTTGAAAGCAACTACTCTACTTCTCGCTTCTATACTAGCGACGCTGCGTCGCGTTTGTGCTTTCCTCGAATGAAATTGAAAACGGAAAGGCTCATAGTTGACAACGAAACAAGCCGTCAGTTAAGTTCGCTGGGGCAATGATAAGGTGGCTTTGTCACACCAGCAACAACAAAAAAACTCCATAAAACAAGGATGGGTAGTTGTGGTGGGGAGGACCGCGCATGTATCTCTAAAACGTTTGGTTTTACAGCAAACAGTGCAACTGCAGCTGTTTTTAAAAAAGAAAGGTGGATTTGTTGTTGGGCTGCTTTCTGCAGTTTTCTCAGTGGACGACGTGCAGCCTTTTTTTTTCTCTCTTTTTCAGTTCTGCTACACATATTCTGCCGCTTCACATCTCTATGACACCTCCTCATCGTCTCCCTTCTCAATAGCAAAGAAGTCAGGAACAGAACATGGGAATAGTGTTTCCTTCCTTCACACATTCACACAAATAGACACATATACACACACGCCATTGGTGAAGAATAAAAAAAGCATGTTCGCCACGCTGCTGCACGTGGTGCTGATTGTTGCCGCCATCATTGGTCTCCTCGCCATTAAGCAGCGGCGGCTACGCCACATCCCGACGCGTCGCACGCACATTTCGCGTCGCAGCGCTGAGGGCACCGTCTGGCTGCAGCGGGCGGTGAACGCCGCACTGGACATGCTGCACTGCGCACTAGCAGAGCAGAACGACACGAAAGGAGGTAGCAGTAGTAGTAGTGGTGGTGGTGCAGATGGAGTCTCCTCACGCAACAACACGAGCAGCAGCCACAGCACCGACCACGCTGCCTCTTCCACGCCCTTCGCGGCACACCGGGCGACACCATCAACAGGCAAGGCTGCGTCTGCGCATGGCGGGGACTCCGACAGCGACAGCGGCGCGGAGGTGCCGTCTGACCTGCCGTTTCTCAACACCCTCAAGGCACAGTTAGAGGAGCAGATTAGTGCGCTGCTGGAGGACAAGGGCATCGCCTCCTTCGCGGACTTCCGCATCCGTGACTGGGGCGGGAAGCCGCCGGTGGTGAAGGCGGTGTACTTCTCCCACGGCGGCGGGTCGGGTACGGGGGGCACCAACAACAGCAGCAGCAGCCCCAGCAGCAATGCCTTGTCGAGCAACGTGCTGCACAACAACCCCGGTGCTGGTGTTCTAGGCGGGAGTACGGGATTGAGTACGAGTGGCCCCAACAGCATGGACAGCACGGTGGGCGGAGGGCGAAACGGTGGGAGTGGTGGTGGAATGGGTCACGGCGTGGCGAGTGGCGCCTCCGTCGCTGGCAGTCCGAATTCGCTCGGCCCGCCGCACTACCCGCCGTTCAACGGCAGCCCGCCACTGCCGGCCAGCGCGGTGAACCGCGGCGGGCCTCACGCTGCAACATCCTCCTTCGCTAACAACAACAACAACAGCAGTACCAACAACCCAAATAATTCACCGAACCCGCCGCCTGGTGAGCGAAGCCTTGGCGACGGCGTGTCCGGTGCAGAGCCTCCGTATGCCAGCATGAGCAGCATGCGCTACCGCAACGCGAACTCTGGACTGCTGAGTAGCGGGGAGGAGGTCGGCGGGCTGGGCAACGGCGGTGCAGCACGGGAGCGCAGCCTTGCCGGCTCGATGGTGCACCCCAGCCGGATGCCTGGTGGATCGACTGGCGGGGCAAGTAGCCTGGGTATAAACCTCGGCAATTTAAATACAGGCATGAGCGCCTCCGACCTGGCAGGCGGTCCCGCTGCCGCGGCGGTGTCCGCGTCTTCCGGCAAGAACACCTCCGACACCACGCGCTCCCTCTCCGTGCTGGAGGCAGAGGCGGAGGTGGAGTACAGCGGCAACTTCAGCGTCTCCCTCAACGCCGACATCCCGATTGCCCGTGGCCGCTACTTGCAGGTGTACGCGTCCATCAGCGACGTCCGCGCATTCGCCGCGCACATTCGCCTCCGACTTGCCCTGGAGTACGAGCCCGCCACGGTGGAGTCTCCGCAGCCACAGCCGTACCTGCTCGGCACGCTCTGGCTTGTCTCCGACCCGGTCTTTGACGTCGCCTTCCACTCCAGTCTCACGCAATACCGCATCCGCGACTTTTTCCTGATCCCGAAGCTGATCAAGTACTTCCTGCTCCGGTTCCTACGCAGCAAGTTGCGACCAACTTCCTCGTCCGCGTCTGCGAGTGCGGCGGCGACAGCAGCCTCGCGGCACGCCAACGCGCGGCGTCGTCGCCAGGCAGGCAACGCCGCCGCAGCAGCAGCAGCCGCAGGTGGTGTCGGTGGTGTGCAGGGATCTACCGGAGCTGGAGGTTCATCAAACTCGCTAGACGACGCGACAGCCGCGGAAGCGGACCGTACGCCGTCCGACGCGTCTGGGCTTTCCTTTCGTATTCAGCTGCCGCCGGATGTCGTGGATGGCGGAGAGCAGTGGTGGTCGTCGATGGCACGCGACACGATGAGCGAGCGACCAGCGCCGTTTCTGCGGACCTATCATCAGTAAGCTGAATGTGTACTACACAAACACACACACACAACGGTGAGAAAAATGGAATAAAAGGTGCGAGTTTTTCTTTTATTTTTGAAGCTCAGCTGTCTTCTCTTTCTTTTCCTAGCTTACGTTTCGATAGACGATCATTCTCATAGTTTTGCCTTCGTTGTTTGCTCCAATTTGCTTTTTGTTTGTTTGTTTGTTTGTTTATTTGTTTGTTGCTCTTCTGTTTCACAGCATCCTCAAACTGGAATGAAAACAGTACCGACAGTTTTTGTTTGTTTAACCAGGACACACACACATGTTGCTGTGTGGTAGCGAGGTGCAGCAGATGCCAAAAGCACGGTGGCACAGCCTACTTCCCACTTGTACATGTGTGTGTGTGTGTGTGTGTGTGTGTGTGTTTGAGCAGTCTAGTGCTGTATGCTGGGAGACAGCGGTTTCTCTTCCTTACGTGCTCGTACCGACCTTGCTTTACCCGGTGCTGCTCTTCACTGCTTTTTCATCTGAAATCCTCCGCTGTTCTCTCCACTTTTAATGAACGCCATCCACACCAAGAAACACAAATACAAGAATCAAGCAGGGCTGCGTAGTAGTCCCAAAACAATCGCTCATCGGGCACTAACCCACGTCAAAAAGGGAAAAGGCGAGAAAGATGAGCATCGGCAAGAAAGCGTTCATCAAGGAGGGCATTGCGCACTACCGCGCAAACCGCATGGACGCGGCCGGCTGGGCCGCCGTGAAGGACCTTAAAGAACGCATGGTCGACCTCACAAGCCGCTGCGTCAACAAAACCAACGTGGAGCTCTTCGGGTCCCTCGTGAGCGGCTTCTGCAAGCCCGGCTGTGATGCAGACTTCTCCCTCACCTACCGCAACTTTTCTCCGTGGCTGCATGGGTTAAATGCGGTGGTGGAGCAGGACTTGCGGCGGCTGACGCGAGTCTCTCGCGAGGCTGGTGAAATGGGCATGGAGAAAGTCATCTTCATCAGAGCCCGCATCCCGGTGGTGCAGTTCGAGGACCCGGTCAGTGGCATCCACTGCGACATCAGCATCGGCAACATCGGCGGTGTGGAGAACTCGAAGATCCTGGCGGAGATCCACAACGTGCTGCCTGACTTCTACGGCGCCTACGTGCACTTGATCAAGGAGTGGGCCAAGAACCGCGAGATGGTGGACCCCGACAAGCTCATGTTCAACAGCTTCACCATCACCACGATGGCGCTCATGGTGCTGCAGGAGCTGGGGCTGCTGCCTGTCTTTCGTCCAACCGGTGAATTTGGTGAGTTGACGCTGGCGGACGTGCAGATGGCGCTCTCGACGTTCGAACTGCCGTCCGTCTACGAGGGCATCGAGCAGGACGACGAGCGCCTCGGCGAGGCGGTCTACTACTGCATGCTGCGCTTCGCGGAGTACTACTCCAAGTTCGACTTCAAGAACGGCACGGTGAGTCTCATGTGTCCACGCAGGCACCGCTCCCTCTACGCGACGATCGTCAAGCAGCATCTCGCGTTGATTGAACAGCGAAAGCGGAAGGAGTGGGCCACCTACCACAGCGCTGAGCCGCAGCCGGGCGTTGGTGCGGCGGGGAGCAGCTTCCCCGAGAAGGCGTTTCGGGAATCCATGGAGGCTGAGATGCAGCAGCGCGTCTCGCACACCCCGTACGTCGTGGAGGACTTTGTAAACTACATTAACAGCGGACGGCGGGTGCCGGGCTCGCGGGTGGGCCACGCAACAAAGGAGTTCAGGCGCCTGTACGACCTACTGCGCGAGGAAAACAAGGTGTCTTTTCGTGACGTGTACGAAACGAGCAACGTGGTGCCAGCTGTGCACAAGCCAGGCCAACACGATGACCGTGTTCGGCAGTTTAGTACGAAGCACTAGTGTGTGTCGCAGCTAACGCGGTGTACATTCCGGGAAATGGACAACGTCGTGCATTGCTTTTTGTTGATGTTGTTGTTGCTTCATCTTCACAGACCAAAAAAAAAAAACAAAGGGCCAATGATCTAGTAAAACGGGAAATGGATCTAGCTTGATTTTTTGATATTCAGATGAGATACCGCGAGCTCCAACGAGTGCGGATCTCTCTCTCTCTCTCTCTCTCTTTCTCGTTAATTAAGGAACATCCTCGTGGCTGTACATCGAGGATGACAACGTGTGGCTTCTCCCCTTATTAGCGCTGTTCACCAGCCCTAATGATGAAGTCGCACCGGGCAATGCACTTTTCGTTTTTCTCCTTCTCGTCCCTTATCTGCCTTCATCCACTGCAATCTTGCACAACACGCACTCTTCTCTTTTCGCAATGTAAGAATGCAGAATTGAGTACACACGTATATTTGCTCTTATTACTTCTTTTTTCTCCCTCTCTCTCTCTCCCTTCTCGTGAATTTCAACTTTTGCACGGCTCTATTTGTGTGTGTGTGTGTGTGTGTGTGTATCTGTATCAGGATAATGAGCAAGTTTTGCTTTCACTTAACCTTTTTTTTCTATCTTTTGTCGTCTTTTTTTTGGTGCTAAAGTACATCTACCGCTTCACGCGGAACTTTTTCTACTGTAAAAGTGACCATCACAAATGCAGCACAGCGCGTCGCACGCGTTGGGTTCTGCAGCGCGCAGCGGTCAACGCGTGCCGACCGGCGTTGCCTCGTCGAGCTCCATTCCGATTTCCGTCACCGGGGCCGCTCTCCCCTACCGCGACAGCAGCAGTCATCACCGCACTGCCTCCGCCTTCGACGACGCTGCCCAGGCGAGCGGCGCGGGAGCTCCAAAGGCACCACCGGCAAATGCAACGAACATAAACGGCGACGCTTCCAAGCCCCTCAGTGATCCTCAGCCCTTCCTGAAACAGCGACGGCTGCCGTCCATTTTGCTGGATAGTTGGGAGTTCCGTAAGCTGGCCGCGGAGGGCTCCGTGTTGGCAAATGCGATGGTTTCGTACGACGTGGATGACGACGGCGTCGAGGAGGTCATCGTCGGCACCACGGAAGGCCTGCTCTGCGTCGTGAAGCCGGACTGCCGCGCGCCGCTCTTTGCGCGGGTGCTGGCCGCCACCATCTCCGTCGTCCTCTACACCCCTGTGCAGAAGCGGCTGGTGCTCATCACACTGGAAGGACAGTGCGAGGTGATCGACTACTTCCTGAGCCCTACACCGCCGCTGCAACAACCGTCGCGGCACGCCCGCAGCGGCAGTGATGGCCATCAGCGCACGGAGAGCGCCAGTTCCCTCTCCCGTGGCACAAGCAACACGAGCCCGTCGGTCGGCGCCTCTCCGCCACCGAACCATGGCAATCCGCTGGGCGGTCAGCCGAGCAACAATAACAACAATAGCGGGGGCCCTGCCATGCCACGCAATCGTTCGCACACCTCCATGATGCACCCGCTGCTGTACGAGGCAACGAGCCAGCCGTCCAGCTCGCCGACGCACGTCTTCCACGTCCCTTCCAACTGCCTCTGCGCTGACCTATCCACCGACATGGACACCGACCTCGTCTTTCTCGGCTCCTATGACCGTCGCTTCTACGTGTACTCCATCGCCACCGGTTCCTGCCTGTTGTCCCTCTTCGTGCACGACCCGATCACGTCCGTGAAGGCCTTCACGGTCCCCACGGCCGCCGCGCAAGACCGCAGGGCCGCCACCAGCTCCTCCTCCATCTCCGTCTACGACCGCCCTGGCAAGCACCACAGCAGCAGCAACGGTGGAGGCCGGTCGCGGCGTACGGACCGTGTCCGCGGCGGCTCCTCCTCCCCACTGACACGAGAGAACAGCAGCCACTCGGCCAAGGCCCCGCCGACGGGACGGTCGGACCTGTCCACGAACGCCTCCACGCACACCGCCGAGTACCACTCTACCGGGCCCAACGTAAGCCTCTACGTCCCACTCGTCTTCCTTGCCACCCCGACACACCTAATCCTGCTGCCTGCCGGGTTGAACGAGATCCAGCAGTGGCGCAAGCTGCAGCCGAAGAGTGCGCATCTACCGCTGACCGTGCAGCTGCACGGCGACACACCGGCACCGCCACCACTGCCGGCTGCCCCGTCCACAAACCTGGTCAACAGCAACACTCGCAGTGGCGGCATGGCGGCGTCGACCACCGAGGCGCCACACCAGCGGCGGATGTCCAGCAGCGGCGGCAGCGGCGGCGGTGCTTCGTTTCGTCCAGCTTCCACAACGCATGCTTCGGCCGCTGTCGGTGGTGGTGGCGCTGGTGGGCCAAACAACAGCAACAACAACAACAACAACACGAGCAACGGTGTGGGAGGGCGTTGTGTCGCGGTACCCGCCACACTGAGCGGCGGTGCAGCGTCAGCGGTGCGCAGGACCGTGCGAGGCTCCGCTGCACCCGTGGCACAGGAAGGGGAAACGCTGGTACCGTCACTGCCGCGCACCAACGGCAGCAGCGTGACCCGTGCGAGCAACAACAACAACAGTCAGAGCCTGAGTGGGCCACGGGATCGACCTCTCACCGCAGACCGGAGCGCCGGCAGGTCAAGCAGTGGTGCGCCGAACAGCAGTGGTAACAACGCCGGCACCGACGCCGCGCGTGATCGCGGTGCTGTCAACGCGGGTGTCACCGTGTCACTGAACTCGGAGTCCGCCGTGCCGCTCAGCACCAGCCAGCAGCGCCGGCAGGCACGCAAGCGCGCCATCCAGGCAGCGGAAATGGGCAAGCCGGTGCTGGTGAAGCCCCTATGGGCTCTGCACATTGGCAAACACACCCTCGACGTGCCACCGCTGCAACACGCCCCCATCCCCGTAAACGGCGTAGCGAAGAGAGGTTCTGCGTCGGCAGCAGCAGCAGCCACGACGACGCGGTCTAGTCGAGGGGAGACTGCAGAAACGAACGGCGATGTCAACTCGGCGTCCGTCACGCAACGCACGGCGTTGTTGGCGGCTTCGGTGAGCCACATGCCGGCTCACCACGGCTCCCTTGCGGCAGCCACCGAGCGCCGTCACGGACGACCTCATCCGGCCACCGCCACAACGCACTCGCATCTCCACTCCCGCCGCAGCAGCCGCCCGCGTGAGGCCATGTCCCGCGGCAACTCGACCTCGCTCTTTTCCCTCAGCTCGCCTTCCTCGACCTCCGTCGTGCGTGAGGAGTCCGACCAACTGATGGGCAGCGTGACGCAGTCAGGGGAAAACGGCGGCCGCGGCGGCAGCCTGCTACACCATCGCAGTGGTCAGAGCAGCCGCGAGGGAGGTGAGACGACGGGGGCGTCCACCAGCGTCGGTGCATTACTGCTGCAGCGCAGCGGCAGTGGTCACGGGGTGCCGACGCGGACGCTGCGTCATCGCCCACCACGGCTACAGTCGGTGCGGGCGAGCAGTGGCAACGCGAGCCACGGCTCACGCAGCAGCAGCAGCAGCCGCACTACCAGCAGTGGCAGCCGTCTGTCTGACAGTGAACATGACAGCCGTTGTGGCAGTAGTGATGGGGCAAACGGAAGCCGCCGGGTGGAGGCGGTCGAGGTGGGTCACCACCACCACCACCGCCACCGCCGCAGCAGCCGCAGTTGCAGCGGGGGGCACGGCCACGAGGAGCAGTCCGAGGGGGTGCGCTTCAGTCTCCCAGCGGAGGCGGGCAGCCATGGCGGTGGTGCGTCCGGCATGGGTGGTGACGGACTGCGCCGACGGAGGCTGCGCGGTGGCGAGGACGTGGTGGAGAGCGGTGACGCGGCGCAGGAAGACAGCCGGAGCAGCGAGAGTCAAGCTTCTCTCCAAGACGGGGAGGGGCAGGATGGTGACGAGGACAGCGACTTCCCCACCGACAGCGAGAGCAGCAGCAGCAGCTTCAGCAGCGACTGCAGCAGCAGCCGTAGCAGTGACAGCGCTGACGATGAAGAGGACAGCGATGCGGTGGCGACGGGGGAGTCGGGCAGCGACAGTGGCAGCGGCCGTGCTGCCCCACCCGCGGTGGACCCATCGCTGCTGGCGAAGAGTCTCGCACGCATGCGGGCGGAGAGTGTGCCCACCACGCTACTCCGCCGCCTCATGACGGACTCCACGGCTGCAGCGACGACCGTCCGCGCAGACCTTCACGGCACCGCCGGTGCGGCAGAGCGGCGGTTGCCCTCCTCCCCTCACTACCGCGACAGCAACGTGGAAGGTCGCAGTGCGGGGCGGAACACCAGTGGGATGCACACCTCCCTCATGGACCTCGCCAACCTCGATGGACACCACGGCAGCCGCCGTCGTGGTCGCCGCCACCGTCGCAGCGGATCGGCGCGTCGGTCACCGCAGCAACAGCCGTCGCCGTCAGATCACCTGGACGGCACCGGCGTCAACGGCGTGGGAGGGGATGTGCGACTGCCGACCTCCGTCGACGTCTCCGTCGGTGCGTCGCAGGTGGCCGTGGCGCTCAGCTGCGAGGACGGCCTCGCCATTGAACTCCGTTTTACGGTGGAGAAGCTGTCTGCGCTGAGCCGCCGTGCACGCCACCGCACGGGGCGTCCAGTCCGTCTGTACGACATGCGCTACCCTCCCTGCCCACGCCAGCTCCTCAGCCGACGCATGGCCGCCCTGCACCACGTGCGCGGCAGCAACGCTGGCAGCCGTCGGTGCTACCAGCTCGGCGACGGCACGCAAGGCAGTGGTGAGGTGCACGTGCGTCGTCCATCGCCGCCGCTGTCACAGCAGCAGCAGCAGCAGCGGTCACGCAAGCCGGCCTCCTCGCCGTCCTCGCCGATGCAGTCACGCAACTTCTCTGGTGTGGACAGTCACGCGTTTCAGCGCAGGCAACGCCGTGCCGGCAGAGGCGGCCGCCGACCCACGTCTGTCATTTACCTTCCACTGCCCACCGCGATGCCGGTGCGGAGTGCAGCATCCACCTCGCCGTTGCCGCCATCGTTGGCCGCCGCCACTGCGTCACCGGGAACGGGCCTGACGGCGGCGCCCACCACCGGCGCACCCGCCTCAACTGCAGAAGCGGCCGGGCAGCAGCGCAGTGGCACCGGTGGTGTCGCCACCAGTGCGGGGAAGAGACCCTCTCCGCAGGGGGTGCAGAGCCCTTCGCACACGCCGATGCACACCGCAGCGGAGGGAGGATTGAGTCGGCTGAAAGGTCAGCCAGCGCCGCTTCAGCGAAGCAGCGGTGTGCTGCGCACGCCGTCCCCGACTTCGCCGTGGATGAGCGGCGGGGACTCTTCCCGCGGTCGACGCTACGAGGAGGAGGGAGTGGTGCTGCGCGCGCGGTGTCTGTGGGCGGCGCGGCTCGGCGACAGCCCGCTTGTGCAGCGCGCACGCGTCTTTTGCGTCAAGGACCACCACCAAGACAACACCTTCTGCACCGTGTTTGTGGCAGCGAATGGGACGTGCTTTGCGATCGACGGTGACACCTTGTCGGTGGTGGAGTGCTGCGTGCGGGAGGACTGCAGCTCCTTCACGTTGATGGCGGGACCCTCCTCAACCATGCCACTGCCGCTGCTGAAGGCTGCGACGGCTGGTCTCTCCTCCGCCACCGCATCTGGCAAACTCACCGGCACTCCGGGTCCGCTGGGGGACGACCACGACCGCCGTGTGGGTGGTGTTGGTGGCAGTGGAGAGCGAGCAGACGGCGGCGGTGCGGTGCACGACGGGACTGATATCCATGAGGCCGCCGTGGCGGCAGCCAGAACAACGATGAACGCGAATCTACTGCGCGGCGCAGTGGGTCGCACCGTCTCCTGCGTGTGCGTCAGCGTGGATGAGCTCTGCATCTACTCCGTCGGGGAGGCAAACCAGCTTGTACAGCACCGCGACGCCCCGACTGCTCCCGCGACCGCACACGCCACACCGGCTCCCGTAGTGGACCTGACAGAGCCGGCTTCGCTGCTGTCCCGGCAACTGCCAAGCAATCCATGCACGTCCACCGCAGGCCAGGGTGCCTACATCGGTGGCGGGAGGGCGCTTGACGGTGAACTGGTGACGTATGCACACCAGTCGCACGTGCAGCCCTACCAGGTGAACCACCTGGCGTGGATCGACAGCGTGGATGAGAACATGGGTGTGATGGAGTCAGAGGAAAAAGCGCTCTTGCAGCTACTGGCGCAGCGCCTGACAGAGCAGGAGAAGCACCTGGTGAGTGCTGCGTCGAACACACCGTCAGCGCATGCAAAGCGCGAGGAAACGGAGGAGGAGGCGCTGCTGCGGGTAAAGCAGCTGCTGCTGCAGGGGTACACCGATGCGGAGTGGGAGAAGCTGAAGTGGCTTGACCACGGCGTGACGTGAGTGGAGCGCGAGAGGTGTGCATTGTGTGTTTCACGGTTTCGTCCTCGGTTGTTTACTGTTCTTTCTTCAGCCTGCTGCTACGTTGTACTTTATCGATGGGCTCACTTGCTTTCGTGTGGACCAGACACAACAACAACATCAACATCAAAAAAAAAAAAGAACAAGAGTATACTGGTATTCGCTGTGTGGCGGTGGACATCTGCCATTCACACCGGCACTTTCACAGACTCTTCCGTCAGTACCACAACACAAATGAAATGTAGGCTGTTGCTGTTTTTCTGACGGCTGCAGCGACACCGTGCCAGTTGCTGCTTTCATTGTCTTCCATAGGACAAAATGGGGAAGAGTGATAAGCGGAAGCAAGCTGCGCTTTTCCTACGACACACTTGAAGCCGTAGAGTAGTTGAAGGAGATGTCTCTGTTCGTCTTTTCTTTGTTACCTCTCCTCCTACATATAAATATATATATTTTTCTCAGCTTGTCACTTTTCATTTGAAGCAGTTTCAAAAAGGTATCACAAAAGCACTGCGGAGTGCCACATACACGCTCATTCGCTCACCCGCCCACTCACACACACACATAATAGTCGAGATGGACCGCCTTGTGGTGGACGAGCCTCGAAGACCGCTTGCGCCGCTGCCTGTGAACTCAGCCGCATCGTACGACGCACCTCAGCAAGCGAACGGCGAGGTCGCGGTGAAGGCAAAACTGAAGAAATCCAAAGAACCGCGAAGCTCGTCGTCGAAGAGCAGAGTGGCAGTGGACGTTGTGTCTTCTACCCCATCTGGCGACCACAAAGCTGGTGGCCCAGCAGCCTATCCGCCACTGCGCACGGTCTTGCACAGCATCACCACGTCCTCCTCTGCAAACGACAACAGCGAAGAAAGTAAGAAGCATGCGAGGCAGCCGTTGGCGAGCAACGATGCGACACCTGCGGAAAGACAGAACAATGCTGGCGCGGCAGGGCCACTGCATGACGACGCGGTGGACGTGAGCCACACTGCGTCTTTCGTCCACCCGCCCACCTCCGCCAAGCCGCAGATGCCGTCGCGGCGCGGCTCCATGGCCCGCCTGCGCCAGCAGCAGCAGCAGCAGTCATCACGGATGCCGCAGCAAACATCAACCGCTGAGGAGGGGACGCAGTGTGTCACCGTAGGTGGTGGTGGAGCATCCCCAGAGCCCGTTCTCGAAAGCGACGTGCAGGATACGCTACCCACGAGCAGCACGCGCAGCACCGGCGTACAAGTCTTCTCCTACCGCCCCACCTTCACGAGTCGCACCTCTGCGTCTGCGTCGTCCGACGAGGTCAGTGGTGCACGCAGCACGCCGGAGAAGCTGCACGACAGATCCGCCTCGGTCCAGGAAACGACGCGGCGTACACCAGGGTCTGGGAAGGTGCTACCGAAGGGGCTGCGCTCCCCGAGCGGCGGGACGGAGATGGGTGTGGCACCGGACGGGTCCGACGATGCGGCAAGTTACGGCACCGACTCCAGCGACGGCGACGGACTGGCGCACCTCGCAAGTGGTCGATACCCGGCGTCTCCTCCACAGCGCTTGGCGGTGCTGCAGCTGCCCACCCGCAATCCTGCGTCGCTGACCGCGCAGGGGAAAGGGAAGGGTTTGCCCGGTGGCCTGCCAGCTCCTGCACCAGAGACCAGCGCACCATTCCATGCGCTGCAGTTTGTGCCGCCGTCCAGTCACGACGCTTTCACGTCGCCCCCGCACTCCGGCCGCAGCGACGTCGGCGTAAACCAAAAAGACGCGAACAGCGGCGGCCACAGCACCGTCCAACCCGCCTCTCCACTCGCACGAGTCGAAGTGCAGCGCACCAGCAGCGGCTGCCTGCCACTGCCATGCACAGCACCGATCCGCAGGGACGACGACGACGACGGGCTGGCGGCTGCTGCGGGCGACGAGGAGGACGACGCGTTGATGGTGTGCCCGTTTGCGCTCTTTGGTTGTTGCGCACGCGGCACGCACACGGCGGCAGCCTTGCAGCAAAACGCCACACTGCACCACCACCTGGTGGCCGTGGCCGGCTGCCTGCGCCGCATGCGAAGTCGTCAGCAGCAACTAGAGCAGACGGTAATGGTGCTGCAGAACCACGTCCAGACCCAGGCGGCTGCGCTGCGCACCACCGTGCGGCAGCTGGACCAGCTAAAGCGCGAACGCACGACCGAGGCAACGTCCTGTGAAACGAGATTCGATGCACGCAACACAGGAAAGGCGCA
Source organism: Crithidia acanthocephali (assembly GCA_000482105.1). NCBI lineage: Eukaryota > Euglenozoa > Kinetoplastea > Trypanosomatida > Trypanosomatidae > Crithidia > Crithidia acanthocephali. Next base: position 70,799 of record AUXI01000006.1, on the reverse strand, counting down.
CCACGAAAATAGCTTCACACTCGCCGCAGCCGACGTGTCGCTCTCCGGAGACACCGTCGAGAGTAGTGACAGTGTCCGTGAAAGGGAGACGGGGACGGCGTCACGCACACCGCAGGCACCGAGAGGAGATTGCCCTCGCAAAGCACTGCCGGAGGATGTCAGTCTGCACGAGCCGCAGGAGACGGACTACGGCGCGGACGACGACGACAACGGCCAACACCATGGTGCGAAGACGCACACGGGTGGAAACGTCGATGGAGTTGAAGCTGGGTGGAGTGCCAGCAGCGAGGATGGAGAGATGGACGAAGGCGACTACGCACGGCAGCTTCGTCAGCGCACACAATCTGCAAAGCAGCTCTACGCATTGCGTGAAAGCCCGGAGAACTTTACACGCGACAACCACGACAACAGCGATCATCCCGCGAATTGCACCGTCGCAGCCACCACCACCTCTGCCGTTGTGAAAGCAAGCGCAGCAGCTCGTATGCCGACGTTGTCTTTTTCCAACACCACACGTGCGTCCTCCGCTCAGCCGCGGCAGGGTAGCACCAAAACAACGAAGGCCTCTGATGCGCAATGGGCTGCTGGGGCAGAGCTCCGTGCGACGTCGGACCAGAAGAGGAGTGGTCGCACTTCGAACACCGCCGGCGCTACCGCCACAAAGCACAACTGTCTCGTCGGACCTGCCGCGCCATCTTCTTCTTCTTCTACGCCGGCGGCGGCCTACGCGTACGACGTTCAACGCGGGGCGTGCGGCAGCACGGAGGTGAGTGGCATGAGCAACGTTCCCCCGTATCAGCTGCCCAACGAGTCCGTTAGCACCATCCGCAGCGCCTCCTTCGACCTTGATGACCGCGAGGACGACTTGGAGGTCGGAGCGATGCGGCAGCAGCTGCTGTGCCTGTCCACGGAAGACACAAGGACAGCAGGCGGCGCCACAACACCCACACGTGTGGCTGCAGGGGACGGGAAGGCGGAACAGCTACGGGCCACACGTGAGCACCGAGCGTCGCACCGCAGTCGTCGCGTGCGAGAGGACGGCCATTCAGCGCGGTCCACCCCGTCGCTGGTCAGCACCACCTACCGGCCATCGCAGCTGGCCCAGGCGGTGAGTGGGACGGCGGATGGAAACGAGCAGGAGAGCGTTTTACAGGCAACACCGGTGTTCTCGACAAATGCAGTCGTGGCCGCGAACCTCGAGGTGCTGGAAAGTGAGGGACGTGAACGGTCGGATGCCCCTCCGCAGGACGAGCAACGGAAAGCAGCCGTGGCGGATGGACCTTCGACAGCAGCAGCGACTACGGCGATCACCACAACGCCGTCGGATGGCGTGCGGCGGCATGCGGTGGCGCTGCAGCGCCCCACACTCATCCGCAAGGCTGATGTCGTGTCCGACAGGAACCACGCACACAAGGCACCGTTAATTCTGCCGCGTGCTACGACGCCAACCGCAGCGGGCACTGGCGGTGCGACAACAACACACCCGACGCCAGTGCTTTCCTCACCGTCGGCTGCTGCGGGCTCGCCGCGCGGTGCTGCCACCCCAGCGTTGCCGACGGTCAGTATTATGAGCAAGACACCAACGCTGCGACCACGTCGGCTGAGTTCGCTGGACAGCGAGGGCAGACGGGTCTCCGCCGTGGACTTCGGCGAAGCGGACGCCGTAGAGAACGCCGCCGCACCCACTACGGCGCTGAGCGTGCAGTCCGTCCGCGTGACCCACCGTGTGGGAAAGGATGAAGACGCGGTGACGGGTGACGTCGATGACGCTGCACAGAACAGCGCACCACTGAACAATGGCACACGCAGTGCGGCCAGTGCACATGTGCACGGCCCACCCATGCTGCAGGTGCGTCAGCTCACCGCACATGTGCACAGCTTCCACTATGACGAGGACCACAACAGCAGCGACAGCGACGCGCCGGAGCCGCACTCCACCCTGGTCGTCCCACGCAAGCGGAGAAGTGACAGCAATGGTGGCCATACAATCGACGTTGACGCGTCATCGCGGCGAGGCAGCCTTTCCCGATCACGGCACAACACCGCGGCGGCACGGCGGCCTCAACACGCCACGAGCCTTCTGTCTACTAAGGAGGCGGGAGAGCTTGGTGTGGTGGTGCCCGTTGGACTGCCACCGCGTCGCGACGATGACGTGTAATAGATACTCGCTCATTCTACTTTTTGTTTGTGATTTAGATTCTCGGAGTGCTCACTTTAGATGCACTCCTTTGCACCATTAGATCCTTCAGCGCTTTTTTTTTTTTCCTTTCTTTTTATAGATGAGATAAGGACTGTACGCAGCTCAACTACTTTTTTTTTTTTGTCTGCCAGGGAGAGGAGCGTAGCACGGCTTGTATGTGTGTGACCAAAATGATTCACTAGCATTCTCAACTCGCTCGCTTTTCTTTTGCCCCTCAACAGAAAACGAACAAACAAACAAACAAGATTATCTCCCAGCGTCATGCAAGAGTGCAGAGGACAGACAACAAAGGCGGGCTCATGAAAAACGTGCCCTTTCTGTCTTCTCAATGGCACCGCGACGTGCAGCTGCAACATGGCATGTTTCCATCGACAATGTCGCTGCCGAAGATTCTAAAACTTTTTTTGTAGGAGCTGTTTTTGTAGTCCACTGTAAGCCGGCGAAAAAGGAGAAGAATGTTGTTTTATATATTCTGCTGTGTGTGACACTCCTCACCTTTCCTTTCTTCTACTTCTCTGAATTTATGTGCACTTGCACATTTCCACCACACTCGCTACTTTTCTTCAGCCCCTCGTCTGGTGTTTACTGTGGTGCTCAGCTAAGCTGGGACGAACACACACACACACAGGTTTTTTTTTTCTAGATTCTCTTCCACTCTCATAGACAAGCTTTGACTGCAGATACTATTCTATTTCTTTGTTGTTGCTCTAGTTGTCGCTTTTACTGTAAAGTTTTGTAAACAATCGTTCTTGCACATTTCACTTCTCACTGTATCCTCATTTCGCATAGTTGCCTTTCATGAAGTCGACGCGCGAGCCGGTGGAGCACGTGCGGGTGTGCTGCCGCGTGCGGCCCCTCAACGCCAATGAAAAACAAATGCACAAGGACCTCTGCGTACGCTACCCACACCGCACCACAGACACCATCGAATGCACAACAACAGCAGCAACAGCAGCAGCAGCCAACGGAGACAGTGTGACGACGCCAACAGCGGAGGTGTCGAGCAACAACAACGTGAACGGCACCGGCCACGACGCGGATGGACACACCTTCACCTTTTCCCGTGTGTTCCGCCCCGAAGCAGGGCAGACCGACATCTACGAGCACGTTGCGCAGCCCATCGTCGCAGACGTGATGGCAGGCTACAACGGTACCATCTTCATGTACGGCCAGACGGGCAGCGGAAAGACACACACGATGTTTGGGGACATGACGGGTGGGGCGTGGTCGGTGGCAGGGGAGGAGAGTAGAAGCTCCACCAGACCTTCTCCGGCGGTGTCAGCTGACCACGTGACGACCGTGAATGAGGAAGAGGAAGACGAGGAGGCAGAGAAGAGGAGAAGGGAGGGTGAAGCCGTAGTGAGCGACGGCGATACCGCGGAAGTGGATGTAGATGAAGAAGAAGAGGAGGAAAACGGTGAAGGAGATGAGGAAGCTTTTCGCCCCTCCGTGGTGACGGGCACCAGAGCGACAATCAGCGTTGCACGTTCAGCAACTTCAGCAACAACAACAACAACAACAACAATGTCACCGACGACGGCAAGCAAGGCGACACCGTCCTCCTCCTTTTTCTGTCGTGCGCAGGCGACGGTGACGCCCCTCGGTGAGCTCCGCCAAGTGAACGCGCTGCAGACAGCCGCTGGTATGGCAGACTTGAAGCGGAAGAACGACTCCGTGGCCAAAAAAGAAAACGGGTCCACACTCTCAGCACACAAGCGGTCGCGTACAAAGATCACCGCGACACAGGAGAGCCGCTGTCGATCTGCCTTTGCGAAGGATACGATGAGCGGTGTCATCCCACGTGCCGTCCACGACATCTTTCAAGCTATCGGCGATGCTGACCCGTCAACCGAGTTCGACGTACAGATGTTTTTTGTTGAGGTGTACATGGAGCAAATACGCGACCTCCTCGTGCCTGCCTCCGCAACGACCACAACAACAGCAGCGGGTAGCGGCTGCATCAACAATCGCCGCCTCGCACGCAAGCTGCAGCTGCGCGAAGACGTCAGCACCAACTCGTTCTTCATTGACGGGTGCCGCATGCCGCACGTGTCCTCGGCAGCGGAGGTGCTGCAGCTCGTGAAGACGGGCTTGAAGTACCGTGCGACTTCGGCCACGGCAATGAACGAGACAAGCAGCCGCAGTCACTGCCTACTGAACCTCACGGTAAAGAGCGTCAACCACACGCAGTGCGTCTCGACGGTGGGGAAACTGTACTTGGTCGACCTGGCTGGCAGCGAAAAAGTAGGCAAGACAAACGCGACGGGGCTGCGACTCGAGGAGGCAAAGCTGATCAACAAGTCCCTCTCCACCCTGGGCATGGTGATCATGTCCCTCACCGACCAGCGTGCGACCCACACGCCCTACCGCAACAGTGTCCTGACGAAGATTCTGAAAGACTCTCTCGGTGGCAACTCCCACACGGCACTGGTCATTTGCTGCAGCCCGTCGCCGTACAACGCACAGGAGACGCTGTCCACCCTGCGCTTCGGTGCCCGGGCGAAGAAGATCGAGAACAAGGCTGTCGTGAACCGCGAACTGACGGCGGCGCAGCTGCGGCGCATGCTGGACACCGCCAAGGACGAGATCGAGCGACTGCGCAGCAAGATTCGGCTGCTAACGAATTCGGACAGACTCACCAGTGGTAGCCCTGCCACACTCTATGACTCCTACGGGACGTTAACGGCGCTGTCTGGCGACACGGTGCTGGGTGGGGAGGCGGGTGGTGGCTCTGTGTGCGGGTACCCGGCCACCGCACCGCGCAAACTGTCGAGCGCCTCCGTTGCCTCCACCGCTGACGCTTCCAGCCGCATCAGCTCACTGCTGGAGGAGCGGGCATCGGAGCAGGCGCGGCTGCAGCAGCTCCGTGCCGAGGTTGCCCAGCTGCAAGATAACGCGACCGCCGCGCAAGACACGATCACGACGCTGCAGGAGGAACGGGACGGCTACCTCGACCGGATCGAGATTCTCCAGGAGGAGATGCAGGTGTGGGAGGCGGCGTACCACGACGCCGTGCACCGCAACGGCACACAGTCTGCGCTACTGCAGCAATGCAAAGTGCTGCTGCACACTCAGTCGAGCGAGAACCGCGATCTGACACGGGCGATGCAGGGCTACGCCGCGGCACTGGCCCAGGCACGCGCCGCGATGGAGGCGTGCAGCACGGCCAGTCTGCTCGAGTCAGACGACGCCGCTCCGCATCCACGTCGTCACACCCTCAGTACGTCAGATGGTGCAACGACGCTGCCCGTGCGACGTCGCAGCTGTGAAGCGCAAGCGGGTCGAAGGAGCGGGCAGAGCAGCGCACCGGAGGGCGAGTCACCGAACCCGCGGCGTCAGCTGGCAGCGGAGTTGGGCGATACTTCCATCGTTCTCCCGCAGACGTCTCGCTCCCAGCAGCTGCAGGGCCCGCACACGGTGGAGGAAGGCGACGCGGACGGCCAGCAGAACGATAACAGACGATCTTTCGTGGCGTCTGCCGGGCTTTCGCCTGCCGTAGCGGTGGCAGCGCAGGAGGGGATGGTGCGTCACTCGACTTCGGTGGGCGGTTTGACACTGCAGCGTGGTCCGCGCACATCCACCGACACGACGCACACCGCGTCCGCACAGCGGCAGTGTGTGCTGCGGTTAGAGGAGCAGGTGGCGGCGCTCAGCGAGGAGCACGCGGCACTGCAGCAGCACCACAGGGCTGCCCTGTCTGATCTGGAGTCGAAGCAGCGCATCCTGGAGCTGCGTCGCAGCCGGCTGGAAAACATGCAGGACGATCTGAAGAACGAGTACCGGGTGAACAAGGAACTGCGGGAGCAGCTGGAGAAGGAGCGGGAGGCGGTGCGGGCTCCGTTGGAGATGGCGCGCAACGACGCCAATTACTGGCGCCGCCGCTTCGAGGAGCTCGCGAGCCGCCGCGATCCGCACTCGACCCGCCCGTCCGAGAACCCGCGCAGCTCTCTTCGGTTTGCCTTTCCACCCGCGGCGTCATCGTCTGCCAGCGAAGGCGGTGGTGGTGGTGGCAGTGCAGCCGTGGAGGGTGGACGGCGCACCGGTGCCGGCAGTCGAGTCACCTCCACGACGTCCAAGGCGCGTCCGTCGCTTCCAACATCGCCATCTCGGCTGACCTCGTGTCGTGAATCTGGCGAGGATGTCCTGCTCAGCATGTCCTCCCACTCCACCCCGGTGCGCGCTCACCCCGCCTTTCCCAACTTCGCCGCATCGCGGACGTCTGGCGTGCTGATGGACGGCGCGTTGGTCGCGACGGCGTGCGGGAGAGGAGAGGAGGAAAGAGAGGGGAATGCCAGAACGCCGTCCGCGCTGCGTCCGCGAAGTGCGTCACGTAGTGTTTCGCCAAGCGCAAATTCGAAGTTGTAAACCAGATGATCGGACGGATTGTGTGTGCACGGATTGGTGTGAATCTGTTGTTGCTGTTGCTGTTGCTGTTTGCGAGTTGTGATGGACTACATCGTTTGTACTTTCCTTTCCTTATTTACATAATTCCCTATATTAGATGCACCTAGATCAAGAGAACTCAACGAGTTTTATTTTAAATTTCTTTTTTTTTGTCGACAGAATTGCTTTATCTTACATAAGCAAAAAAAAAAAAGGTTTCAAGAACTCGTGCTCTCCGAAACACACCAGGTGATAGGCATTTAATGGTTTCGATAATCATGTCTGTTCATCTCTTGCGATGCATCGGTACTTTTTCAAGTGGGGGCTTTCCAACTGCAACTGGACTTCTGTAGTAGCCCTTTATTATTGTTTATGAACATCTGACGCCTTTCTTAATGCGCAACGGTCAGGTGCTACCCAATCATCCTTTCAAGCTCTCGTTATGCTTCTTCCTCCATGTCCATCTTTTCTTCCTTCCCCTTGTGCTATTGGTCCGTTTGTTTGGTTTGTTTCGCGCTTTGTTGTCTTCTTCTTTTCTTTTTCTCATGCTATCTTAACTTTCTGTTGCTACGCCACTTCAGCAAGTGTAAATACACGCGTAGCACACGCCTCGCACGCATGTCCAGCTTCTTCCGCGAGTACCGGGTGCACCACAGCACGCCGGACGGTATCCTGGTGCAGCTGCCCGAGAGCAACGGCTTCGGCCGACTCACCAAAGCCACGCTGGGCAACGACGTCCTCGCTGAGCGGCTGCTGAAGAGTTTCGCCTCGCGGGAGCGCATCTCTGCCATCGCGCAGCGCGCTCGTGACGCGCAGGGCTACCGCCTCATGACGGTGGATCTCAAGGAAGGCTACAGCGCATTCCTCACCTACCCAGCGCAGGTGCAGGCGCTGGCGCAGCGTCTGCTGCGGAAGCACATGCTGATTGGCGTCGGCACCACCACCGCCGCCCGCGTCGTCCGCGCGTCCGCCAAGGGCTCCGTGCTGACGATGGCGCCGAACCTGACGGCGGTGGCGGCGCTGGAGAACTTGACCAGCGGAGCACCGGCCCCATCTTCAAAGGCAGCCTCGTCCTCCGCCGCAGCGAAGCAACAGCAGGGACGTAGCACGACGGCGGTGGAGGCGGACAGCTCCGACACAGAGGAGGAGGAGAACGGCGTTAATGAGACGTCTGCGACGGCGCATCGTGCGCACCTCCACAAAGGCAGCAACGCAGTCGAGGTGCGGCTGCTGAACTACGACGTCTCGGCGGATGTCGTGAATGTGACGGCGAAACCCGAGGTCGTGGAGGGCACCCCGCTGGACACCGCAATCTCCGCCGCCGCCCTGGCAACGCTGCACCCGGGCGACGTCGTGTCGTGCACAGTGCTGCTGTCATCAACAGACGACGGCTGTGCGGTGGTGCAGATTCCCGTGCAGCTGCACGCCAGCAGTGACGAGCACGACGGTGACGCACCCACCATGACCGTGCTGGGTTACTACATGTACAACTGGGCCGGTGCTGCTTCCGCGGCGGCCCCGGTGGTTGGCCACACACTGGAGCTCGTCATCGAGTTTTGTGCGGAGGCGCCGGCGCTGGCGGATCTCATGCCCTTTGTGATTTTGTCTAACCGCACCCTGACCTTTCAGCGACTCCCGGCGGTGCGACGTCCGGCATCCGCCACCGCCGCGACGGCCGCTGCCTCCTACGGTTTGCTTGGGTACTTCCCGTGGAGGGCCGAGTATGCCGCGAAGGCACGCCGCAGCGGACACAGCGAAGACGACGAGGACGAGGAAGCCGCAGGAGGGGCGGATGGCGCACGCGGTGCCGACGCGCAGCAGCGCACCCGCCGCCGCAAACTCGAGGAGGCGATTGACGCCTACGAGCGTGGGATGGAGAACGCGGTGCCGACCAGCCCGGAAGAATTCCAACGACTGCTGCTCGCGAACCCGAACAGCAGTTACCTGTGGACGCAGTTCATGGCGCACCACGTTGGGTTGCAGCAGTACGAGGCGGCGCGTCAGGTGGCCGAGAAGGCCCTCAGCACCATCGGCGTGCGCGAGAAGGACGAGCTTTTGAACATCTGGGTCGCCTACCTGAATGTGGAGAACCTGTACGGCACGGAGGAGTCGCTGTCGGCCGTGTTCCGGCGGGCACAGCAGCGTCAGCTGAACCAGCTGGGTCTCTTTGAGCGGCTGGCGGACATCTACGCAGCGTCGCGGAAGCCAAATCAGCTGCTGGCGCTGTGCCGCGTCATGACCAGCAAGTTCCGCAGCGAGCGTCGCACCTGGGAGCGGCTGGGCACCGTGCTGGTGGACCAGGGCAAACGCGATCAGCTGAAGCGTACGCTGAAGGACATGGGCGAAGTGCTGAAGCGCGACGACGCCTCGTTGGCGATAGTGCACATCGCCATCCACGAGTACAAGCACGGCAACCCGGAGAACGGGCGAGCACTCTTTGAAGGCCTGCTGCGCAAGGTGCCGAAACGGTCGGATGTGTGGTCGACCTACATTGACCAGGAGACGGGTCTGTTGAACCGCAAGGAGCCGACGGCGTCAGCACTGCAGGTGCGGCAGATCTTCCAGCGCACCGTTGCGATGAACTTCTCGGCGAAGGTGATGCAGCAGCTGCTCACCCGCTTCCTGTCCTTTGAGAAGATGCACGGCTCCCCGGCTGACGCGGAAGCCGTGAAGGAGCGTGCCCGCACCTACGTGGAGGCAAAGATCCAGGCGGTCACCGACTCTGGTGTGCCACATCCTGCAGCATCGTGAAGCGGGTGGTGATACAACAGCAATGCCTTGTTGTCTCTTTTTTTGTGTGTGTGTGTTTGTGTGGAAGGAACGTGGGCGGTTGTGCGTTGCAGAATGGATGTTAAGTGCTCTAACTCTGTTGGTTTGTGTAACTACTACGCGTTTAACTAATAAATTTCATTTCTTCTTTTTGCCGTTGTTTTCTTTTTGTTGTTGTTTCTTCTAAGCTGTGTCCCGTCTGTGTCTTACGACTGTGCATTCTCTAAGCCTTGTGAAAGCCTCTCTTGCTATTGTGTACCGCGAGTGATGACAGGTGTCGTGCTGCGCTCGTTTTTCTTTTTTTCCCCCTTTAATTCTGCAAAGACGCCTTTGCGTAACACACATAAAAAAAGAAAAGCCTAGCTTTTGGAGCCAAATGAGCTTTGCACGACGAACAGCTCTGCAGCATCGAGTGAATGACGTGTAGCGAAAGCGTTCACGCGCTTCGTAGAGCTTCCATGGTGCGCGTCCGCATGTAGTGCAAAGGCTGTTTACTGCCAAACAGCACTAGGCGTCGCAGCCCGCGTGAGACGATGGAGATGGTCGGAAGGCTTGCGCAATGCTACGAAGTGAAGTGGTAGCGAAAAGACTCGCACGACTCAACCTGCGGTGCTTCTCAAGGTACGACTAGAATTTCTTACTCCAGCCCTTGCTTTCCATTTCCACATCTGCTTGCTCATCCTCCTCTTTTTTTTTTAAATGTCGCGTCTTTTTTTATGGCTTCCTGTGCTGCGGTGCAGTTCTTGAGGGGCTCTTTTTTATACACCGAAAGCAGATTGCGCTGACGGCTTGTCGTGTGCTCTCTTCCGTGTTGTACACCACCAACACCACTTGCCACACATTTGTACTCGAAAACAAATACACACACAAGACACGATTTTTCTAGCAGTGCCTATCAGCATCAGAGTACGACGGTGCAAGTCTTCCTTTCACACATCTGCTCTCTTCTTTCTTTTTTTTTGCGCCTCTTTCGGGTTTTTTTTTTAGAGTCGAGGTTGCCTCCTTTCGCCTTTCTCTTTCTCTCTTTCTCTTTTTCTCATATTCTATAGACATTGTTGATCAACCAAAGAAAGGAAGAACAAACAAGGAAAGAGCGTCGCAACACCAACACCTGGCCATCAACCAAAAAAGACAATGGAGCAGTTTGAGTCGGTGAAGACGATGATCGACAACCTCCGGTCTGAGGACCCGGAGGCGCGGCTGAGCAGCATGCGCGGCATCCACCTCATCGCCACCACCCTCGGCCCCGAGCGCACCCGTGACGAGCTGCTGCTTTACCTGACGGATTATCTGGACGACAACGACGAGGTGCTGCGCGTCTTCGCGAACGCGCTCGGCACGATGCTGCCCGAGGTGGGCGGCATCGAGTACACGAACAGCCTCCTCGCCCCCCTCGAGATCCTCGGCAGCTTGGATGAGGTGACGGTGCGCGACGAAGCCGTGGCGTCGCTGCAGCTCATCGGCGAGCAGATTTTCCGCCCCGCTGGCGAGAACAACTCGAAAAAGAAGGCAGCCGCTGCCACGGCAGCCGCGAAGGCACAGGAGGACTTTGTGGCCATGGTGCGCCGCCTCGGGGAGGGCATGCCGCAGTGCCGCAGCACCGCCTGCTCACTCGTCTCCGTCGTCTACCCGACGGCAGACGCGGCGTTGAAGGCGGACCTGATGAAGCTCTTTCTCAAGTTGTGCGAGGATGATGAGATTTTAGTGCGCCGCGCCGCCTGTATTGCGATGGGCAAGTATCTGGCCGGGGTGCTGGGACCGAAGGACTGTACCGAGCTCATCTCCGTCCTCAACGCCGTGGCGAAGGACGAGAGCGACGGCGTGCGGCTGCAGGCGGTGGCCACCTCCGCCTCCCTTCTCCAGGTGCTGCCGGAGACGCAGCACTCCGGCGTGCTGCTGGCCGTCCGCAGCCTCTCCACCGACACCTCGTGGCGTGTGCGGTACATGACCGCGGACTCCCTCGGCGACCTCGCCGCCGCACTGTCGCCGCCGGACGTCGTGAAGTACGCCGTGCCGATGTTCCGCTCCCTCTGCCAGGACGCCGAGCCGGAGATCCGCGCCGCTGCGGTGTACAACATGGCGAACGTGCTCGCCGCCTGCCGCGATGCAACCGGCAAGAAGGATATTCTGGTCACCGGCACGCGGCTGGTGTCGGACGACGTCAGCCACGTCCGCATGAGTCTCGCGAGTGCGGTGCTCAAGTCTGTGGCCCACGTCGCAAAAGATCTGTGGGGGACGACCATTGTGCCGGCGTGCACGGCACTGCTGCGTGACACGGAGGCTGACGTACGCCTGGCCCTCGTCTCGGGCTTTAGCTCCATGGGCAACACCCCGGAGGCGAAGGAGCTGGCGCCGTCGCTCATCCCGGTGGTCATTAACCTCGCGAGCGACTCAAAGTGGCGGGTGCGGGAGGTGGTGGTGGCGCAGGTGCCCTACGTGATCACGTCGCTCGGCCGCAGCGCGGACCAGGTGCTGCAGGTGTGCCTGGAGCGGCTGACAGACCGCGTCGCCACGATTCGCGATGCCGCCGTCCAGTCCTGCTGTAAGCTGGTGGCCGAGAACGGCAGTGCGTGGGCCGCCGCCTCGTTGCTGCCGCAGGTGCAGAGTCTCGTGACAGACCCGAACTACTTGCACCGGGTGGTGCTGTGTCACCTCTACGCTGCACTGGCGAATGTAGCGGCCTTCGACGCGGCGACGTGCGAGTCTGCGGTGTGGCCGCAGCTCGTGATGCTGCAGCAGGACACCGTGCCGAATGTGCGGCTGAACGTGGCGAAGACAATTTTGGCGCTGAGCCGTGCCGACAAGATACCGGCGAAGCTGTCGAAGCCGGTGCTGAGCAAGCTGAGTCAGGACACGGAGGTGGATGTGCAGGAGGCGGCCACGGCACCACCGCCGCCAAAGACGTCTGTCACGAAGAAATAGAGAGATGACACAACGAACCGCCATGGGCGAGTGCCTAGGGATCGCCACGCGGCGATGTTGAGCGTCCACCTCACTGCTCTTTTTGCAAACACAAAGTCATCGTGACCGCCACAGCGAGCTTCACACGTTTATCTCCCGCGTTGCGCTTTTTTTGTTTATGCGCTCTTTTTTGTAATACCCATTGCCCTTCAACTCGTTTCTGGTGCATGTGAATGCGTGTGTATGTGTTTCTTCACAGCTGCATCCAGTGTTTCCAGTAAGTCGTGAATAGACCTTTTTTATTTTTTTTTTTGCGGTGGTTGCGGCGCAATCAGGCGTGAAGATGCCTTGTTGTTTCTTTGTCTATACAGAAGCTGCGGTCTGTGATTTTTTTTTCCTCTCTGTGTCTTGACGTGTTTTGTTTTGTTTTCTCTTGCCAGAAGAAATAGAAATCTTCCTCTTCCTTTCTCTCTCTTTTTTCATGCTCCACCTGCAGTCAAAACAGACACCGCAGATTGTGAGTTGTGTTCCTCTCCGAGAGGGAATCCGGAAACAGAGCGAAAAGAAGTGATGGTCAACTTTGAATGCAATGCAGTGCAGTACGGGTGGCAAATTCTGTGGTGAGTCAGCTTGTTTTCTTTTGCATCCTATTGTGTCTGTTCTTGATGGGCTGTTTAATAGTTTCTTCGGCATTGCCTGATGTGCATTGCGTGCGTGTGCGTGGTTGTATGTATGTACGCGCCAGTACCTCAACTAAGAAGGCGTGTATGGACTACACGCTCAACAAAAAACCCTCAACGCTAGTGTATGTGCGTATGTGTGTATGTGCCTGTGTTGTTGTATTGCTGGCACGATGAACCTCTCATCCAACCATCGTTGTTCAAAGAGCACACACACACACATTCATGCACTTGACGTTCTTGTTTGCTGACGCTGTTTCCAATAACCCTCCCCATGACTTCCTGTTTGCTTTCCTTGCTCTTTCCTTGCTCTTTCCTTGCTTTTTCTAGCTCTCTCTCCTTTTTTCCCCCCATCTTTTCGGCTGTTCGTATATTACTCGTCTCTTCTTTCCCCGACACACAGTAGAGTCTATTGAGCTTCATTGTGTGAGGAAAGCCAGCGGCTCTTACCTCGCTGCGCGTTGTCTCCCTTTTTTTTTTCTCCTTCTAGGGAACACTTCTGGCCTGCCAGCGGTGATTCAACCGACGCGTACACCAGAGCTTGTGTATTGCGTCACCAGAACAGCAACAACAACAACGTAAAAGACAATCATGCTGCGCCGCACGTTTACGAGGCTGAACCGGCCGAAAGGTCCTCTGGGCCAGCGTCCCGGCAAGGAATACCGCCTTACCATCCCCTACCGCACGGAGGTGACCATGCTGCGTGAGTGTAACTTTAAAAAGTTCAACAGCAACATCCGCGAGCTCTTCAAGAAGCCACTCGAGCAAAACAACATCAAAGCCGTCCCACGCGATCTGGGGGAGCTACCGCGCAATTATCTGGTGAAACTTCTCTTTTTCCATCAGCCGATCCGCCTGCTGGACCTGTGGGAGGTCTGCAAGCAACACGACGACGTCCCACTCGACTCCGCACGCCACCTGCGTCTTGTGATGAAAATTGCGAAGCTGCAGAAGTGGGTCTACGCGGAGAAGAATCAGTCAAACAACCTCTACTACTTCTACGTCCACCAGAGCCGCACGCATGAAGTCCAGCAGATGGTGCGACAGGACGAAATCGCGAAGCGCGAGCGAGAGGCGGCGGAGGCAGCCGCGGCGGTGCGAAAAGCGGAACAGCAGCGGGAGCAGGCGGCGCAGAGCCTGGACGACCGCATTGTTGCCCTGCAGAACACGCTCGTGAGCAACATGGGGCACATCCGCGCCTTTGATCCGGCCTTTGTGGAGGGCAAGCCGTACGTGATGGACACGGGTGCGGTGAACTGCGCGTGGCACTGGGATGGGGTGATGGGCGGCAACGGTACGGAGAGGGGCAGCGGTGAGGAGAGCGATGTAGCAGGGCGTGGTGCATCGTCCAGCGCGAGGTCGTGAGAGAGGGCGGGGGAGGTTGGGAGAGAAGCACTGCTGACACGGCGGCCGTTGAGCTGATGGGAAGGTACACGTGTTCCGGTGTCCACCGAGCCATCGTATTTTTGTTGTTGCTGTTGGTGCCGCCGCTTTTGTTTCTTCGTTTTTACTCCCAACGTTTGCGTGTTCAGCTGTTTTCCGGATGGGAAAAAGGTAACGGGAGATTTCCTTGTCACAAGCTTTCTGTTTAAACACATATACAAAAAAAAAACGAACTAACAAAAACCGAGCGGTGCCTACCAAGAAAAAGTGATGTGAGTGGAGTGCACTGTGACGTGATAGATACTGTCAAAGAAAAGCGATGGAAAGGAAAAGGGTGAACGTGGTTGCATCCTCCGCTTTCCCTCATAGCTGCGTCGCTTCTCATCGGGTGAAGGTCGAGCTGCAGATGCAGCAAAGCCACGAGATTTAACTGTTACGGATGTACACTCCGACAAATTTCACTGCAAATGCAGACAACCCTTTGAAACACTACACTTGGCAGTACATCTATTTTTTTTTCTTTTTCTCCTCGTCGCACTGTCACTACTCTGACTTCTTTCCTCCTTTCTCTTTCTTCTCCCACCTCTGTAACGACATACCTGCATGCTTCTCGCAAGAGTACTTACGTCATCCGCAGATTTATTCTTACTACTATTTTTGTTGTTCAACGAACGTTAAGTGGTACAAGCAGAATTAAAAAAGAAAACAAAACCAAACAGATGAGAATGGAGTGGCAGCCATCCATGCAAAGCAGCGGTGTACCGCAGGATACAGCCTACGCAACGCCGCCGGGCTCCACCACCACAAGTAACAACAACAACAACACAAACGCAATGACAGCCCCGGCGACACCTCTATTTGGAGTGATCATCCCCGGCTGCCCCGTGGAGACGAACATCAGCCAAATCGACAGTGGCCGCTGGACACTGCAGCTCGGCTTCGCACCGGAGACCTTTGTTGTTTTCCTCACCATGGCAGAGCCGCTGCCGGCCAGCTACGGTATCAGCATTTTCCTGGCCCGCGAGGACACGATGGGCTTCCAGTACATCGGCGCCCTCACGCAGCAACGGCCGAGCACCATTCTAAAGGTGCCGACTACGTTCCTCAACGCCGACCAACCCATCCGTGTGGTGCTTGGACTGGCGTTGGAGCGAGAAGAGGAGCTGATCAACCTTGGCGTGACGCAGGAGCAGCCGTTGCAGCAGGTGCAGGCTGCGACGAAGGTGGCAATCGCCGAGCGCATCTTGGAGGACTTGTACGGTTTTGTGACGAGCTACGCGCGTTCGATCAACTGGAACGGCGACGGCTACGCGGGAAACGGCCTCGGCGGTGTGGAGCCTGGCGACTACGTGGTGATGCCAACATCTTTTGTGGACAAGTGGCGTAGCCGCGTGCAGACGAAGATGCAGAAAGATGCCTCGTTCTGGCATTAAACAAAACGCCTCTCTCTTTGCGTTTTACCTATTCACTTTCACCTTCGCTTTGAACACTTTGAGTTTGGTGCGTAGGAGATGATGTCGCTTGCCTCGGCGCGTGTTCTCTGTTTTACGCACGGTCATTTCCCTTTTTTTTTAATCTTGTTCTTGCTGTCCCCCCGTGCGCACAGTCTTTTTTTTTTTTCTCCTTCTGCACTTATTCTTTGTTTAACCAGCTTTTTTTTTCTTTGCTCGCATTCAGCATTGCTTTCGTCTTCGTTCGTTTCCTGCTGACTTAGATCATTTGCATAAGTCACTTCCCTTTCCGCATCCGATATCACAGTCGAACGAGTACGCCGACGTTTGAAAAGAAAGGAAAAAGATGATACACGTGTGCTACGCAAAAAAAAAAAGAAAAAGAACGAATGTACAACAACGTATCAGGCGTGCTTTTGAAAGCACGCCCACGCTACGTTCACTCTAATTCACACAGAAAACCGACTGCTTTGCTGGTATATAAAAAAAAACTCTCTCTTGTCTTCATTGTTGCTTCTTGAGTATCACTGCCCCTTGTTTTCCCCTCTCTCTCTCCTCCCACCTCTCTTGGTCTTTCTCACGCACGTGATCATTGTTCGGCGTAACTCCTCCCGCTTGAACGGCGCACACACAGAAAACTTGGAAAGACTTCGTAGCCTTTTTTTTCTGCGCTTCGTTGTTTTTTCCTACCTCTTTTCTGGTTGTTGTTGTTTCTTCTTCAGATTCCTGGGTTTCGCTGATCTCTCTACGCTTCACTTAGGTACTCTCTCTCTCTCCTCCTCCTCTTTTTTTCTTTTTCCCCACCATTCTCAGACGCAAGAAGGTTGACAAGCTTTTGCGAACGTGCGTGTGTGTGTGCGTGTGTGTGTTCTCTTACTAAACTAAGCAATTTCCTCTGTGTTTCTCGATACATTCTGCTCTCTACGCGCTGCCTCACCGCAGAGTATTGACAGTATATTCTTTGCTTTTTTCTTTTTTCCCCTCTCCTGCTTCCGTTTTCTTTCGCAATTGGTTCCTTCTGTGCTCAGATCAAACACGGACCTGTTGCGAAAAAAAAGAAAGGCTTGAGAGTTTCGTTTCTTTCTTTCTTCCTGAGGAATTGAATAAGTGAAAGCCTGTTCACCTTTTGCTCGTTCTCTTTTCCTCACCAGACAAGGCAGAACAGAAGAATCGGGGTTTTTGTGTTAAGACAACGACGTACGGTGCCGGTTATCGCAGCGCAATCGATCTGTGACTACCTCCAAACGACGTCTTGCATTTCCGCTTCTGTTTTTTCATTCCCTTTTTTTTCTTTTTTTTTCCTGTTTGCTTGTTTGTTTGTGTGCGTGCGGTAAGCTGATTTTGGGGGGCTCTGTGTGTCACGTACGTCAGAGTACTCACATCTCCGCACCTCCGTCAAGTCGACAGAGTCTCACCTTTGTCCCTCGCAGCACAAGCAAAACAGGTTTCGCTGTTTGTATCCCCCCTGGGAAGAAAAAATAAAAAAAAACTACTAAAAAGGGGTAATAAACGTAACATCGTCACCATGGGCGGCTACCCTTCACACGATGCGCCGAACTTCCTGTTCGCCACTGCGGCGCAGCACCCCAACAACGGCGGCACCACCGAGATTTGCCTCATCCCACTCGTCCGTCGGCACTTCAATGACACCAACAAGAAACTGAAGGACACGGTGGCGCAGATCTACTTTCAGGGCCCACCCAACACGACCTCGACGGCGATCGCCGCGATGCACCAGGGCATCACCTCGACCACCGCCACCCCACCGGAGGGCGGCTCCGTCGGCCAGCCAGCGCTGCACGGCGCCGGCAGCAACGCCTCCAGCGGCGTCATCCCGCCCGTTGCACCGGTGGGTGCCTCCCCAACAGAGCTGTCGCTGGAGCAGAAGCGCAAGGCCGTCCAGGCCTACAAGTCGATGGAGAATTTGTTGAACGAGATCGAGTGTTCCTTCTTCGCCTCCACCAAAGTCATCTACGAGTCCGCGAAGTTGGCGAATGAGAAGGTGAAGTTGAAGACGGCGGCGCGTCTGGCGGAAGCCGAGAAGGCAGCCGCCGCCGCCGCCGCCGGTGAGGAGAAGGACCCGGAGAGCGGCGAGGTCGTGCAGAAGCCGATTGAGGCGCCGACCCCGGCCGGGGAGGAGGAGGAAAGCGCCGCACGCACGGCCAGCAGCGCCAACCGCAGCCCCACGCAGCTCCTCAACACTGCCGCACCGATCCTACGCCCGGTGCCCTGTGCCGTGTGCATCATCGAGCCGGACACGTCGGGTCGCAAAGGTGGTGCCGGCGGCGGTGGAGGCGGCGGCGGCGGGGGCGGTGGCGGTGGTGGCCACGGCACCGGTGATCGCACGAGCGTCTCGACAGCGATGCTGAACGCCGGCAGTGGCGGGTCGTCCTCCGGCGGTGCGGCGTCCGCGGCGGCGGCAGAGTGGGTGACAATCCAGGGCCGCCGGCTGCGCTGCATCGGCTACCTCTCGTGCTTCTCGAAGCAGCCGGCGCACAGCGAGGAGGCACGGCAGGCCTCGGCGACGGCCGCCGCTACCGCCGGTGCTGGCGCTGGTGCGGAAGCGAACAGTGGACCTCGGTCCCCCTTGTCCATCGACGGCAAGCCCAACCTCGCGATCCCGCACATCAGCGACTGCGACGTGCGTGGACTGGATGTGTACATGGAGCTGATCCTGGCCAATGAGTCCAAGTACATGCATCTGCTCGAACCTGTCGTCTTCTTGGCCAGCATCATGTTCCGCTCGCAGTACCTGACGAGCAGCATGCTGCAGCGCGCCGTGCACTCGACCGAGGTCGAGAACGCCTTCTACGCCCACCTGCAGATGCTGAACATCCACGTGCGGCTGACGAAGGACCGGGTGCACCACCTCAAGGTCCTGCACGACCAGCTCCCGCTGATGGAGTTTGTGGACGAGATGGGGCTCAACGGCAAGCACGTCTCCGTCGTCAACGTGAGCGGCGGGGAGGCGGCCATGGCAGCAGCAGCGGCGGCCCCCGCCACCGCAGCGCCGGAGGACGAAGACGCGAAGGCGGCGGAGGCGGGGGAGACGGAGAAGAGCAAGGCGGGTGCGGACGAGGCGAGCGGCGCGGCAGCGGATGGCGACGCTGCTGCTACTGCTGGGGATGCAGCTCACCAGGGCAGCGACGCCGCAGCCACCGCCGTCGGTGAGGCGGCAGATGGCGAGGAGGCGGACAAGAGTCCCTCGCGAGGCCACAACGAAGAGTCCGACGACGGAGACGACTCGGAGGACGAGGAGAACGACGCGAAAAAGGACGGAGGGGACGGGGCGGCGTCGTCTTCGGCCAAGAAAGTCGACGCCGCTGCGGATGGCGATGGCACCGGGGCAGCAGATGGCGCGGACAAGGCGGAGGGGAACGCAGAGGACGACGAGGACGGCGATGGTGAAGGGAAGGACGGCGAGAAGGACAACAACCGCCCGAGTAACCTCTCCACCTCGGGGACCAGCCGCCGCACCCGCCGCAGCCGTCGCCGCCAGCGCAAGCCGAAGGTGGCGCAGCCGCAGGACGAGATTTACCGCAAAACACGCTGCTTCCTGCCGACGTTCGCACTTTTCACGACTGCGAGCGGTGAAGAGGGCGTCGAGGCCGTCTTCGACGGCGCGCTGCTGGCGCGGCTGATGAAGCTGATTGCCGAGACGGCCGCCTTCGAGACCGTCAAGAACTCTTTTATTCGGTGCGACCTCGGCCCGCTGATGAAGGAGCGCCGGCATCTTCTGCAGAGCCACCGCGAGGCGCTGCAGGAGGAGGGCAGTGCGGAGCGGCAGGATGCGCGGCTGATGGGCAGCGTGGAGACGGCAGAGACGGTGCGGCGGTGGATTAAGGAGGGCCTCTTGCTCGAGGAGGAGAAGCGCAAGAAGGAGGAGGCTGCGGCACAGGCCGCGCAGGCAGCACAGGCCGCCGCTGCTGCAGCCCTCACCCAGCAACAACAGCAGCAGCAACAGAGTCAAGCGCAGGCGCAAGGGCAGCAGCTCCAGCAAGGACAAGCGCAAGTAACCCAAAAGCCGCAGATGCTGCCGAACGGCACGATTCTGCCACCTGGGACGCTGCTGCCGGCGGGTAGCAACCCGATGATGGCTGCGGCCGCCACACTGGCGCACAACCCAGCAATTGCGAGCATGGGCATGTTGCCGACGGGCCAGCCGCACGTCGCTGGTGCGGCTGCCGGTGCTGCGGCCAGCGCTGCGGCCGCCCCTGGTGGTGGTGCGCCAATGATGGTCTACGTGCCGGGTGTGGGGTACATGACGATGCCGAGCGGGTCGATGATGCTGCCGCAGGCAAACGCCAACGCTGCAGGCAGCGCGACGGCAGCTGCGGCAGGTACTCAGGCGACGCAGCCCACGTACATCATCAACCCCGCCACGGGGATGCCGATGTTGATTGCCCCGCAGCCCTCGCCGTCGGCCAACGCGTCGACCGCTGGCACGCCACCGCAGCAGCAACAGCAGATGATGGCCTTCCCCAACATGATGCAGTTCTACAACCCTCAACAGCAACAACAACAACAGCAGCAGCAGCAGCAGCACGCACAGCAGCAGGCAATGATGAGTGCGGCGCCGCAGTACTACGCCCAGCACCCTTCCGCCGCCCCGCCGCCGCCGCAGCAGCAGCAGTTCCAGTACATGATGGGGCCAAACGGCCAGCTGCTCATGGTGCCGATGGTGACGACACCCGCTGCGCAGCCGCAGCCGCAGCAGTACATGATGGCCCCCACCCCCACCGCCCACGCGGGGCAGATGCAGCAACCTGTCTACATGAACCCCTACATGATGATGAACATGACCGCACAGCACCAGCAGGCCCAGCAGCAGGCCCAGCAACAAGCGCAGCAACAGGCGCAACAGCAGGCCCAGCTGCAGCAAATGTACATCCAGCAACTGCAGGCCCAGCAGCTCGCCCGGCAGCAGCAGGGACAGCAGCAGCAACAGCAGCAACAGGCAGCTGCCGCTGCCGCAGCTGCTGGACATCCGTTTATGATGAGTGCCTTCCCTGGTTTGCAGCCTGGCCCGCAGCACCCCGGTGTGGTTGTCGGCGCCAACTCCATGGCGATGGCCACCCACACCGTCCGCACGCCGTCCGGCACGCCACCGCAGCAGGGCAGCGCAGCCGCCGCCGCCAACCCGCAGCTTGCCTCTCAGGTGGCGGCCAACTACGCGAACATGTACGCCATGGCTGCCGCGGCACAACAGCAACAGCAGCAGCAGCAGCTGCAGCAGGCCAGCAGTACCGCGGCGAGTACGCCAGTGCAAAGTGCAAAGCCGGCCCCGAAGCTCGGCGGCATCGGCGTCACTGTCGGTGCCCCGGGCAGCGGGCTGAGCGGCGCTCCTGGCGGTGCCTCCGTCGCCAGTGGCAGCCTACACGGCGCGGAGGGTCACGGCGCAGCTGCTGGCGGCAGCGGCGGTACCCCGTTCAACTACGCGACGATCAACGACGACGACGACGATGACGACGCGGCCGTGGCACTCGCGGCGGCGACAGCAGCGATGGAGGCCATCCGCGGCCACGGTGGGGTGGACCGCGACGACGACGATGACGATGACGACGACACCTCGCAGTTCTTTTCGAATGGGCAGTTCTTCTTCCGCACGCAATAGAGAGGTCGTGTGTGTATGTGTGTGTGTGTGTGTGTGTGTGTTGTGGAAAAGCTGTTGTGGTGGTTTTTGTTTTCTTCTTTCTTTTTGGTGTTTTGTTTTTCTCAATCAACTGTTCTTAATAGTTTAGAGAAGTTCTTGTTTGTGTTGTGCAACAAATACGGGGCTGTCGTTTGTAGGGGTTTTTTTTTTTAAAGACATGTTAGATGCTTGTCCTTGTTGTCTTTTTAGCTTAAAAGGTGAGACTGAATTGTATTCTGCGTTTTCGTGTGGTTTCCACTTTTTGTCCTCTTTCTGATTGCTGGGAGTTTTTGTTTTCTTTTATTTTGCTTGTTTTCGTCGTAAGTGTTGTTGCGGTTGATGGCTCTTCTCAAAGATTGGAACATAACAATTTTCTTTTTACTTTTTTTTGCACGGCTCTACTTTTGCTGATGGAAGTGTTGGATGGCTTTCTAAACGTGATTTAGCACATATAAATATAAATAAATCCCTTATGGCTATGTTGTTGAAATGGTGAATGATTTTGTTTTTCTTTTGTTTTCCTTGTTTATTGTTTTACTATTCGCCAAACGTTTCGACCTGCAACGCACACTCGTCTCTTTTCCTTCTTCTTCGTTTTTTTCTTGTGCGGTACGGACGTGTATTGAAATGCTTGAACACCATTTCAAACAGCAGCTTCCAGACCGCATTTGAAAAAAAAAAATGAAAAAAAAAAAGGACCTGCAGTTGTCAGAAATACTCTGCTCTTGCCACAGCTAAAAGGGCAAAAATGTGAAGAGCAACACAGACCAAAAACAAAACAAACGCTTTTTTTTTTAGTCAAGAGCAGATCAACACACACCCATGCCAAAAAAAAACTTTTTTTACATTATTCTAACGACTTCACTCTGACCGTTTGTCTCAGATTTCTTTCTCTCTGTGTTGAAAGCTGTCTGGTGCCGCGTCGGCTCTTCGTGCCGCTGCGGTCGTGGTCCGGAAACTCCTGCGTGTACGCCTATTTGTACTGTTCCGCCTATTTTCCTCCTTTTGGTGTTTTGACCCCTTTTTTTTTTCAAATTTCTTTCTTACTGTCCGGCTTGCTTAACTCGTTGGTGCTTGACTCCGTTTTTTTTTTTTCTTCACCCCTCCCCTACTCCCCGCACCGCCTTCGTGGTGGCGCAACGTTCGTTGGTCGATGTGCGGGCGGCTTCACCTCCGGTGAGCGGCGACTGGTCTCTCCTCCTTTTTCTTTTTTTCTTTTTGCTGAAGCCAGCATCCCACGTGGTGACCTTTGCTGTGCAGATCGTCCAGATCGAAAGGGATAGAATGAGGGCTTGTTCTCTTTCTCTTTTCTGTATTCTGTTTCTTTTTTTTATAATTGTTTTTTATTTGCCCTGCATTTTTTTTTCATTTTTGTTGGCGTCTCACGCCCACCTCACCACTCCAGTGCGCACACGCATCTGTGACGGAGCAGTGAGAGTGCAGAGACTTGTTTGATTTCTGTTCGCATCGCAACGGGCAAATAGCAAAGCACGTGCACCAAGCCCAACAGCAGCAAACACAGATACACGCTGGAAAAAGGACATGATTGAACACTTGGTTCCTACAACTCTTTTTTTTCTCCCCCGCTGTTCACGTGTTCATTCGCCTCCAGTCTTTTGTTCCCTTTTTATTTGTAGAAACTGTGACGAAGGTCAAGGCGACGAAGTAGAACAGACAGATTTTTTTTTTTTTTGGCTACAAAGTGACTTCTTTTATTAAGATGATCATTCTTCTGCCAAGGTATCCGGGCTCGCGATGGAAGTGCGGAGATGAACAACAACAACAGCCAAAGTGCACATGATAGCAGATGGCAGCGAGACGCGACACAGTGAGTGGGATGCAAAAAAAAAAAATAGGTGGTTGGAGTCGTCTGAGAGAATGAGAGCGACGATTGAGATGCAGCCCGGTAGACAGGTGGCAACATCGGTGGCGCGGTGTCCAAACTCGGCCTGCATGGGCCACTTGTGTGGTGCTCTCCATTGGTGTCCATCACACAGGCTGCAGCCTCGTGCTCTCCCTCTTCAGCAGCCCCGCACCGTTCTTTTTCATTTCAACAGCTATCACTTTCTTTCTCCCTCTCAGCTGAAGCGTGTCGACCGCAACGGAGCTGAGCGGCTCTTGTAGTATGGTTTTCATTCCAGGCCCAACTGGGGAGTTGGGGGAGAGAAAGGCAAAGGTATCAACTGCTGGGGTTATTCGAGACGAATGTGCTGGTTATTATCAAGCCGTTGGCTCTCTGGAAGGGCCCGTGGCAGAAACACGACCTTTGTCTCCTCTTCCTCACCTATTCTAGTTTATTCTCTTGAGTGAAGATAATCGCTGCTCGCGTTGCGTCGGTCAAGCAAAAGTGCGCTTCACTGCGCTCTACTCTACCTGATTTCTCCGCCTCGTTACTGTCGTTTTCATGCTACTGTTTAGAGGTGATGAATAGAAAACGGTTTTATCCGCCACCTTGCCGCATTCGACTCCTGTTTTTCATTTCCCCCTTTTTTAAAAAACAGTTATCGCGCGTTTTTTTTATTGATCAACGTTTGTTTCGCTTCGATTTGGTCGTTTGTGCCTCAAACGCTGTTCGTCAGAATATATTGTTCCTTAAAAAAAAAGGCGCTTCTTTATCTGTCGAGCGTCAACGGCGAGCAGAGCAAGACACGCTTCCTCTCTGTTCTCTGCTTCCTTTTGCCTTCGGTTTTGAACACTTTATCGTTGACAGTTATAAATGTATTGATATATACAAGTTCATGTATCCGTTGTAATTTTGGTTCCA
Organism: Crithidia acanthocephali; assembly: GCA_000482105.1. Lineage (NCBI taxonomy): Eukaryota > Euglenozoa > Kinetoplastea > Trypanosomatida > Trypanosomatidae > Crithidia > Crithidia acanthocephali. The sequence continues at coordinate 46,636 of AUXI01000006.1, read as the reverse complement.
CGTTTTATTTCTCCTTGCTCTGTATCTGAAACCACCTGTGTTTTTGTAACTCCTCGTTCTCTGCGTATCGATGCGTGTCCTCGTGTATGGCGGATCTGCTACTTGGATAGCTTCCAGCAGTGTTGCTCGAGGTGAGAGACGTCTTCCTCCCTTCTTGCTTCAAGCAGCAGAATGAAGAGAAATCACCACAGCAAAAAAGAAGAAAAAAAAGAATCGATCTGCCTTTTCCTTTTCTGATCCTCTTCTTTGTGTATTCTGTTGTTGTTCCTCTTGTCTGCTGCTCTTACGTTGCTGACTCTCTTTGTGACTGCCGCAGTGTTTGATCGCACCGTCCCATGTGCTCTCTTTTCCTGTAACGCTTCCTTCTTTTTTTTTTTTATTATTCCAAGCACACTCTTGTTTCCCTTTTCCTTTTTTTTTTTTTTGGATGGTCAACTGACCCGTGTCTTGAATCATCACTCCTCTACTTCTCGTTTACTACATTAAACTGTTCTTTGTACTTGACTTGTAACTCTAAACTTCTTCTTCTTTCATGGTGTGTGTCTTCCGTCCAGGTGGCACGATTTTTTGTTCTCTTTTCAAAAACCCTCTCGTTTTTATTTTTTGTTTGTTTTCCACGGCTACTCCAACCGCGCTCACGCAGCTGGTTGAAGGTCGCAAGAGAGAATGAACAAGGACGAGGTGTGGCTTGGAAGAAGACGAATCGTCAGGACTTGGATGCACGAGAGGGCACACCGCCAACATTTCACTTCGCACAGAATAAAACCTTCTTTTTTCTCTTTTCGTTAAAGAAAAGAAATGAGGATGCACGCAGACGCGACTGGCCATACGTACGAACAAACCAAAAATGGTCAACTCAACCTCTGCAGCTGCTCATTTTTCTTCGCCTTTTTTTTTGTATCAATTCTTGCCGCCGTTCTTTTTTTTTGGTTTTTTTTTGCTTTTGTAGTAAATGAATGTGAAGTCGGTGAACTGAACAGAAGAAAAAAAGCTCGTTCTGTAGCGGAAAAAACCCTTTTCTCTATCCATTTTACTTTTTACGTACTGCGACCTATTGCTTCTTGTACCTCTGGAAAGAAGGAATCGCGCAGCGCGGTAGAGAGAAAAGCTGTTTTTTCTCTGCGCGTTTTCGAGCAAAAACAACAAAAATAGAAGAACAAAAACAAAAACAAAGATAGCAAAAAATAAAAAAATTAAAAGCAACCACAACCAAAAAAAATGTAAAGTTCAGTCTGCTTCTCACGTTTGTTACTGCTTCTTTTCTCTCCTTTTTTTTTCGAGGATACATATACATGCGTCTTTGTGTATCATTGTGTATGTGTATTGGAGGTTGTTCAGTGTATGTGTCTGGTTTCCCGCTTCGCTTCCGCCGCTTTTTCCTGTTCGCTTCTTTTTCTCCCTCTGCGCTGCTTCGTACCCCTTTCCTTTTAGCGCAGGGATGAAGGCGAAGAGTCATTCGGTACAAGAAGCCGTTGGGTCTACTACTATGCGAGAATGCGGAAGCTGCGACGGTGAAAACGCGCAATGAAATCAGAGGGCAGCTACACCCGACAAGAGTGTATCTTGTTTGCGTGTAGCTGCTTGTTAAAAAAAAAAGAAAAACAGTCTCTTTTTTTTTCTTTTTACTTTTGAGGGCTTCAGAGCCTCTATTCAGAAAACACACTCAAAAAGAGAACCTTTTTTTTCCTAATCTAATTGTTTTATGGGACCGCCCCGCAAACACACCTACGGAGCAAAAAAAAAAAACTAGGTATCAACACCTCTTTCTGCGCAAAACTCTTTTCCCTTTTTTTTTAAAGCTCCTTTTGAAAGTCAGCCGTCAAAAACGAAGAAGAGATTGAGAAAGAGAGGGAGGGAGAGAGAGAGAGCAAAAGTGTAGGAGTACAACGTTGACAGAGCCCAACACCTTTTTGTTCTCCACTTTTCTCGGAGTTTCTTTTTTTCTGGATCTTATGCAAGCAGTGCCGAGATACAGCCTGTCTGATTGTGTTTTCTTCAACTCACCAAGCTTAACAAAAACCCTTGCGTGCGTTCGCACAAGAACGCCCTTCTCTTTTTTCTCTTTTTCAACCACTAGCAGAGGCGACTTTTTGGTCTTTTGACGATCCTCCTCCCCTCCCTCCTCTCTCTCTCTATCAATTGATCTCTTTCCTTCATTTCCTGCCGCGCTGCTATCTCCTTCAAAGTGAAAGTTTCTCTCTCTCTCTCTTTCTTGTTGTTGTTGTTCTTTTTTTTTTCTTTTTTCTTGGTCAAGAGTAGCAGGGACGACCGGCGAGATCGTCAATGCACTTCCTTCTCGTAAACGAAGAAGCGGGGGAGCTGCGCAAAGTTAAGGCCAACGCGATCTCCGTTTTTTTGTGCCATCCCATTCGGAATTCGGCACTTGCAGGGACGCCAAGAGAATGGCTCGTCCCTTAAGCTCCTACTGTTTTAGCGGTTTTCCCCTCCACTCCTCCGTTTTCTGGTCATGACCCATACGACCACACTCGCAGCTGTTCTTGCGTTACCAGCTTTCTCTTTTTTTCCCCCTTTCTCGTGGTGTTGTTCTTCAACCTTTGAGAACGCTTTCTTGCAAGTTTCTTTCTTGTCTTTTCCCTGTGATGCCATTCCCTACCCTTTGTTCTCGCGTTGTGTTCGGTACGCAGCCTGAATGCGTGACAAGAAAGAGGCCTGAAAGATTGAAGCAATGGCGCTGGTGCGGCTTAGCTGCGTGTGCGTGTGTGCAGATCATCTCCGGTGTCATCCGCTACCTCTCTCTCCTCCTTAACTAGCATTTTCAATTCTCAGTCTCTTTCTTGCGTTCACTATAGTGACTTTTCTCGTTGTCACTGGCGTATGCAGGTTAAACTGGGAAGCTGTTTTTTTTTGTCTTTTCCTTTCCCGTTGTTCTCGCCCTGCTCTGCATGCCTTTCTCTCCTTTTTGTGTGTGCGCGTGCAATCGCGTCCTTCTCTGTCCTTTTCGTTATCGATGTTCACATTTCCTGACCACGCACCGGCTCCTTTCTCCTTTTTGTTGTTGTTCTTTGACGGTCACAAATGACCGGTGAGCCTGCGCAGAAGTAGAAGTAGCGAGAGTGCACAGCATCTGGATTCGCCTCTGCATCTGGTTTAAACGAAAAAACGAGCAACTTAGACGATTGCCCTGGCTGAGCCACCTGTTACAAAAAAAAAAAAAGCCGTCGTGTTCATCACGAAAAGGTAAACGGACTGGCAATAGACGGGGAATGAAAACAAGTCCTTCATTCATTGTTGTTGTTCTCCTTTTTTGTGTGCAAAAAGAACCGGGTTTTTTTCTTCTTTTCTTTCTTCGCTCGTACACGTGCTTTTACTTTTTTGTTTGTTTGTGGTGCATCGTGTTGCCTACGTTGAAGAGATACATATCTTTTTCGGCCCACAATCACCATGCCCATCAAAGAGGAAAACAAAACAGCAACAACAACAAAAAAAAAAAACAATGGTGCGTTCTAGTTTGCACCTGATTGGTGACATGCACGAATCTCATTTGTGGCATACACTCCGGCTGGAGGTTGAGCGTGTTTTGTTCTCTTCTCCTTGTTTGATGGCAAAACCTTCTTCCTTTTTTTTTGTTGTGTGTGTGTGTTGTTATCGTCTTTTCTTTATTTTTTTCTTTGGTTTTGTGCCTTTTTCAAGCCGGTAACTAACGTCGATTGTCTTTTGATTGGAGAACGCCAGGAGCAGAAGTAGAAAGGAGCTGTCAGCCTGTCTGTTTTGTTCTTTTCCTCTTTCTGTTTTTCCCCGTTTCTCCTTTCCTCTTTCTCTTTTTCTTTTTCTTTTCCGTGCAACCGTTTTCTATGCCCAACTCTCTTGGCCTTGCAGAAAACACTCTCTGTTTTTAGTGGTGGTAGTTGTGATGAACACTTTCTCTAATGTGTTGTGGTGCACACTTCATAAAAAAAAAAGAAACCGTGGTAGCATAAATGAGGGGAAGACTCAGTGCCTTTCTAAAACGCATCTAGCTTTTACACCACTGTCGTGCTGCACGCAGGGGTGCTGTGGATCTGTCTGGCCATTGTATCACGTGTCGTTTCTCGGCGCGTTGTGCTCGTTTTAAAAAAGAGTAATAATTAGTTCTCTCTGTTGTTGTTGTTGTGATGGTGGTGGTTGTTATTCGAGATAAAAGCAGACGTATTGCATAAGAGCTTTATGGTCGCTGAAGCTTTGGAACAACGCCAAGTGACGCTGTCACATAAAACGACGCGCTTTTCCCTTTTACACTCACATCTCATCTTTCCTGGCCTCCCCTCTTATATTCTCCTTTGATTCGCACCACATGTGTATGCGTCTTTTTTGTTGATGTTTTTTGTTGTTAACGGCGTTCATATAACGCTTCCCATCATTTGCTTTTCTTTGTCGTGATTACTCTCTCAACTTCACTGACTTCGCACCACACGCACACCTCTCCCTTGAACCAAAATGAACATAAAGAGTTTAAGTTAATAATTGCTTTGCTTCTGCTTCTTCTTACTCCTTACAAGAGCACAACGCGAACACATAATTCAGAAGAAAACTCACAACGAGCGCTTTTTTGTATCCCCCCCCCCTTCCGCTACTGATCGGGATTGCGGAAAAAAAAAACGAAAAGAAAAAAGCTTAGCCCGCCACCTCTTTTGCGGCATTTGTATTTCTGTCAATATATAATTTTTTCTTTTGCTTTCTTTTGTTTTCTTCGTTCTTTCTTTCTCTCTCTCTTTTCACACATTCCACGTACTCACAGCGGACTCGTCACGCATCGGGTCTTTGCGTGTGGGTGGTTTTTGTATCTATTTGACACGTCCTTTTTTCTTCCTTTTTTTTTTCGCGTTGCAACGAGTGTAATTCACTTGTTTGTAGATTAAACCCTTCTTCAGCTCTGTTTGTCAAGTCTTCTCTCACGCCACTTCTGTGGAGTTCAACGCCGCAAAGCACTCAGTAAACCCGAAAAAAAAGAACATAGGGGAGAAAAGAAACCCACAAATACAGAAGAGGAAAAAAAAGGCGAAATCTAAACAACCAAAAGATTCGCAGCTGCGTTTCAAAGCACCAGCCTGCGTTGACTTTTAAGGCTTCTGCATAGTTTCAGGGTGAGCCATTACTTCACGGTTTTCTTTCTTTCTTTCTCTCTTTTCCTAGGCCTCCATCAATCAAACCTAATCGTCGTCTTGAGGTTTTTCTTTTCAGGAAAATACGTGATAAGCAGTCGTGGGACCAAGTTTTCCAAGCTGTCTCTGTCCTTATCTCTCCTTTACTACGCATCAGCTCCCTTTGATTTCCCCCAATAAGCCTTTTCTCTCTTTTTTTTTTACCTTACTGCTGTTGTATTTCTGTTGTGTTTCTTAACCGACCAGACTTTTCAGCGTAAGTAAGACTTAATTGTATATAGATATATATATATATCTAAAGTCTATACGTGGATAGACGTCGATAACAAATTGTAATAATAAGCGGGCAGGTTTGTCTACCTTTTCTCTACGGTTAGGTAAATTCACTTTTTTTTTCTTCTCGCTCGCTCACCCTCTCCGGCTATTCGCACGGTCCTGTCTTCTTTCTTTCTTGTTCTCACTCTTTGTATCCTTTGGGTGTTTCTTCTTTTTTCGTTTCTTCATTTCTAGCTTCGCTTGCATTTGTGCTACGTCATTGAAAGCCTACACAGCAGAAAAAAGTGGTATACGTACAGTCAGCATCGCGCACTTGCATCTGGTCTTCTCAGGAGAAAGAGAACAGAACAGAAAAACACCAAATTAGTTCTTATCTCTTTTCCTTTTTTTCTTTTCATACTTACTTTTTTAACGAGTTGAGTCTACGTGTGGTGAGCTAAACCTACAAAGAGGTCCGGCAATTACCACGCTAATAACTCATAAATATCCTGCCAGTCGCACGCTTTGTAAAAAAAGAAAGTCAAAGAGGTGAGCCCGAAAAACCACATTTTTCATCTTCATTGCATAACTGGGAAACCGTTGTTGTGAGAAGATCGCGCGTCCACTGAGTTGAAAACATCTTTCACTTGTTGGTCTCAGCTTATTTAGTTGATTCCGTGTTTGTCATTTTGAGAACACCGTTCTCTCGATCTCGCTTCTTTTTTTTTTCCTTTGCATCGCGTCACGGCACTGAAAAAAACTGGCGTCGACGCCGGCTTTTTTTTTTATTGCTCTTTAACTTGCCTTGAGACTGATCGCAAAGGGTGTTCAACAAGAAGAAAAAACAAACATAGCAGTATCACTGTTCAAGCTTGTTCTTCATTGTATCGCTCCAAACAGCTCGTTTCCGTTTTTCTTTCTTTGTTTTCCTCTCTCTGTCTCTCCCTCTATCTCTCTGTTTTTTCTTTTTCTTTTTGTATGATAGCTCCTTTCTTTATTTTCCCCGTGTGACTTAGTTTCTTAGTGCCTTAATTTGCTGCTCAACTCCTCTTTTCTTGACTGTCTTCCACCACCTTCTTTTTTCTTCCCCCCTCGTGGCATATCTTCCATCTCGCTTTACTGTTTATTACTATTATTTTTATTGTTGTTGTTGTTGCTGCTGTTCTGCACGCAATTTAGTTCTGTAGTTGTGTCGTCAACATTGCGGTATTTCTCTACAACTTTCTCAATTGCAGCTTGTGCGTCATCAAACAACACTGCCAGATCCTCATATACCAGTGGGGAATAAAAGAGAAGAAAAGACGAAAGCTCCAGTTAAAGCAGCATTTTTTAAGCCCTACCTCTGTAGTCTACCTTTGTTTTTCTTTATTTTGTTCAGCAGCAAAACTCACCCTGCCTTTCTGCACGGTTGTTTTCTGTCTTTGTTTGTTTGTTTGTTTGTTCTTTTTACTTTCAAATATACACCGTCTCTTGTGCTATTAAGCGAGCTTTTTCTTGTTGTGGTTTGATTTCACCTTTCTCTCTTTGTTTCACTCTTCCGCCTCTTTCCTTCTTTTTTTCTCTTTTTTTTCCTTTTAGCTCTGTCTCTGATTTAGAGCGCTTTCTCCTTTACGCTAAGATTCTTTTTTTGTTATTGTTATTGTTGTTTGTCTTTTTGACGACTCTTGCGTGTTTCGCTCCTGCGTCACCTCTGACGGTAGTGTATTCTCGTAAGCTTCTTTCAATTACTTGTGTCATTTCAGCTTACGTTGGTTTTGTACCTGCGCGCGTTCTGCTTTTTCTTTACAACGAAAGAAAAAAAAAGAATTTCTTTTTCCTTTTCTTGTTTTTCCGCACGTCTTGCAAACGTGCCCAGTAAGGTTTGGAAGGGTAGTCGTAGCACACCTACACGCTGAGCAGTGCCACAGCACCGTCTGGACTCCTCTCCTGTTTACGTCGCCTATTGTCTACACATCGTGCTACAACTTGTGCCCTTGTCTTTTTTGTATTTCCTCTTCTTTGTTGTTGTTGTGTTCTTTTTTTTTGGTTGGTAGAACTCCCCTTTCATTTTTTTCCCCTTTTTAAGTGTGCTATAGTCCTTCTTTGTGTTCACCCTTCTTGTTCTTACATACAATTTCTATTTCTGCCCTTTTTAACAGATCAAGTAACGTGTATATATATACTTTTAAACGGGTGTCCTTGTTGAGATAAAGTACCTATACACACACATACACACATTTTCGCTTCTATTACAATTGATTTTCTTCTTTCGTTTTGGCCATTATCATACCTATATACTATCAAAGTCAATAACAAACAAACAAAAAAGCAACATTAGTTGCCCAAGCATAACAGCTAGGCTTTTTTTTCCCCCCGTTTTCACGCCTTTTCATTTCGCGTTTTTTTCCTTGTCTCGTAATCTGCTTTTTTTCTTCTCTTCTGATCACTAGGTTCCACAGTAGTTTTCTTTGCGCATCTCTTCTTTTGTTTTGTTTGCACCGATACGCGGTTATATATTAAATCTGTCCTTCAGTGCTTTCGTCCACACAGTATAGTGACAACAAAAAACGCATTTTTTTTCTCTAACACTTTACTGTGTCAGGTCTTTCTTTTACATCTCTTTCCCTTTTTAATTTCTGGAAATTGTCGTTGACAAGTAATCATTGCTAAGCGCAATACAATAGTCTTCGACGAAAGCGTTTCTTTTTCTGTTTTTGTTTTCCTGTCATTTTTCTCAAACGGGTAGACAAGAAGACCACCGTGTCAACGCACAACATCAAGCATAATGGGCGGTCTTCCCTCGCGCGAGTCCTCTGGGAGCATCAGGACGCTGCGCTACGGCAACCACGAGATCGGCCTCATCCCCCTCACCCGTCAGTTCTTCAACAAGGAAAACCCAGAACTGTGCCAGCAGTTTATTCGTGTACGGAATGACCCAAATGTGCGCTACTGCCACATGCGCACTGCCGGCTACTGCATGGACGAGCTGCCACCTGCCGAGTACACGCAGGCAGACTTGGACGCGCTGGTGGACACCAACGAGGCATCTCTCTTTGACACGAACGAAGACTTCCTCAACGCCGGTGCCGGCCACGTCGCATCGTTTTCCGTGTCGGAGATGCATCGTATTCTGCAGATGGAAGGCATCCTCGACCCCTTCGACCCGCAGCTCGACCCGCACATCGTGAAGAAGGCGTTCACATCGTCGAAGCGGATGTCCAGTGACACCGCCACCACGGAGGTCAGCACGAATAACGGAGAAACGAGCACCGGATCGCACCTCTACTCCCCCAGCACGCCTCGGGAGAGCGAGTGCGACTCCGTGAGCCAACTGCCGCCGACCAACGCCAGTCAGCCCGCCACACCGTGCGCAACTTCAGCCGCCCCGCCGGAGGTGCGCTTCACGGACGCCGACAATGAGAAGGCAGCCGCCGTGCTGTCGCCGGCCCGCAGCGTGGAGGCGACCTTCCGCGGCCTGAAGGCGGAGCTGCAGGCGCACTACCGCGAGGTGGAGAAAGACGACAACGTCGACTACGCCGCCCGCGCTGCGGCGCTGAAGGATGCTTTCCAGACGGTGCAGCAACGCCGCTTCAAGCGTGCGGTCCGTCCCCTCACCTGCGCTGTTGTGTTCATCTACGTGAACAGCCGTGAAGAGCACGACTGCTTCTCCTTCCGTGGCCATCGCATCAACGTAATTGGCTGCTTCGGCCTGCGCACCTACGAGGATGAGAAGGACGACGTTGTGCCGGTCCTGCAGATCCGCAAGGGCATCGTGAAGGCGGCAGGTGACCGCACCTTAGAGCGCGTGCTGGCCCTTGCCGCGAAGTCCTTTGTGGACAGCTTCACGGAGATCGTGGTGCGGGAGCTGCAGCGGCGGCCCGCTGCGGCGCTGCTGGAGGGCGTCGGCGAGGAAGCGCGTCGTTTTCTGCGCGAAGTGCCGTCCAACCAATCACCGCCGCAACCGCAGCTGAGCGGTGCGCTGGGTGGTACGACGGACTCCGCGACGTCGGAGCCGAGCTACGACCCGGTCTCCGTCTCCAACGCGCTCTTCTTTGAGCGGATGAGCAAGTACCCGATGCTGAGCGTGGGTCTCTTCAACAACTACCCAACGCTGAAGTTCATCTTCGACTTCACGGCCCTGGCGATCAGCGTGGAGGAGAGTCGTGCGCTGTGCAACGAGCAGATGCGACTGTGCACCTACCAGCGTGAAAAAGATGAGCGGGGCCTGGCCTTTCTCTTCCCGGGCCGCCTGCTCGCCTACACGTGGCTGTGGAGCGCCACACAGACGCAGCAGCCAACGGTGCGGGACTCGTGGGTGCAGTACACGCTCAACGAGTACGCCCAATCCCGCGAGCGCCGCGTGCAGCAGTGGCTGGAGACGAGCCCTGCGGCGAAGGTCATGCTGGGCAACGCCACCACCACTCGTCTCTTCCTGGAGCACCTCGATAACCTGCACAGTGAAATCGTGCGGGCTCGCACGACGCCGACAGAGGATGGCACTTCGTGGTCGTCCGCGCAGGAGTACAGCTACGACACGAAGCTGTACCGCATCTTCATCTCCCCCATCTGCGGGCCGCTGCTGACGACCGTCAAGGAGCAGAAGAACGGCGAGGCCGCGAAGGGAGGGGCGGCCGGCACGTCACACCTTAAGAAGCCGCAGCAGTCACGCGTGCGCAGCCCGCCGCCGAAGTCGCAGGGGATCGCCAGTGCGACGAAGGGCAGCCCCACCACGCCACCGCGTCCGAACGGGACGCCGAACCAAAGTGCCCTGGACACGGGGAAGTCGTCCGCCACCCCGAAGGCGACGACGGCAAACGCAGCGGCGGCCAGAGGAACGGAGTCGGCGACCGCGCCCGTGACGCCGCCCTACCCGACGCTGCCAAAGCCGATCAGCGTCCACGTCGGTGCGCGAGAGGAGCGTCATGCCGACCCTGTCGCTGCCGGTGCGCAGCCTCCGAGCTACGCCGCACTGGCCCGTGGTGCCTACCCTCTTACCGGGGTGCATCCCTACACTGCCGCCCAACAACAACAGCAGCAGCAACAACAACAGGCCCTGCAGCAGCAGCAACAGGCCTTGCAGCAAATGTACATTTCCGGGGGCTGCATCGCCGTGCCAACCACGCCGTCCGGGGCACCGTGGGTGGTGCCGCAGTTTATGCAGCCGTCAGCGTCCCTCTCCATGTCGAGCGCGATGACGCCAAGCAACAACACCTCTGCCGTTCAGCCGCCGCTGCCGCCGCCCGCCTCGGTGCTGCTTTCACCCCCGCAGCAGCACTACCAACCCACTGCGCCGAACACGTCCAGTGGAAGTGTCGGCGGTGGGGCGAACAACGCCTCCCCTGCCACCTACATCCTGCAGATTGGCAGCGACGGCAAGCAGACGCTGCTGCCGATTGCCCTGGCGCCGGGAAATGCACCGATGAGCGCGAGTCCGTCACTGACGTCGCCCTACCAGTTTGCCGGTCTCAGCCCGCCGAACACGATTCCAGGGAGCTTTTCTCTCAACAGCTACCCTCAGTTCCACCAGAGCATGCCACAACAGATGATTCAACAGCAGCAGCAGCAGCAGCAGCTGTTTCCCATGACGACCACCATGGCCGGTAGTGCATCATCGCTCCCCACTACGGCTGGTGGCGGTGGTGGTGGTGCTGGCGGTGTCTACTACGCACCGGCGACCGGCTACGCACCAGCGAGCTACATCACGCCGCTGCAGGCTTCGCAGCCCGTGTACTCGTCCCCTCTCCCTACCATGTCGATGCCGTACTCACTCTTCCAGCAGCAACAGCAGCAGCAGCAGCAGATCGCCACCCCGAGTTCGTCCGTTTCTGTCAACGTTGGTGGTGCAGCGAGGGTGCCCGTCCCGCCGTCTCCTGCGGCCATGGCGGCGCAGCTGCCTCCGTCCTACGCGGCGCGGGGTTCGCAGGCGGACCTCCACACCGCCGCCGCGCCGCCTGCCGGCACCACACCGCTGCTGAACCAGCACAAGACGCTCATGCCACAACAGGCGCGGCGGGAGTCGAACATGTCCGATGAAGTGGAGCTTTTTGCGAATGCGCTGCGTCTGCTGGATTAAAAAAAAAAAAGGGAAGAGTGCGAGAGAGCGAGAGAGCCGGTACCGGCAGAACGGAAGAGGGAAAGAGAGGATGACAAGTGGAATAGAGGTGGCATGCGAATACTCGGCAGCTGCTCTCTCTCTCTCTACCTCTTTTTTCCCGCCTCCTTTTCTCTTTTTATTTTTGTTTCTGTGGATATATTCGATTTTGTCCCGCAGTGATGCCTGTCACTGCTCTCAAATTTGGATCTTTCTTTCTTTTTTTTTCCTTTTCAACAAGGGAGTCCTCTTTATTTGTGTTCTTTCTCCAATAACGATTGTTGAGTCGTTGGTAATGCGTACCAGTGGGTGCGTCTCCTCCTATTCTCCCTCCTTTTCCTTTTATTGACTCTAACCATACGGCAATAGCCTGCAAATTAAAAAAAAACTATTTATCTCTATTTTCATTTTCGATGTTTCTTCCTTATTATATAAGATTATACAATCCACTCGCACTCATCTTCAAGACATATCGATGCTGTTATTTGAATGCAGTCTCTTATTTTCTCTCTTGTTTTTTTATTGTTGTTGTTTATTTGCGTGTTCTTGTTCTTTTCTTCTCCGCCTACTGTCTTCCAATAATCGAATTCTTTTATTTCTTTTTTGTTTTGTCTCTGTTCTTGTTGACTGACATTCGAATGTGTGTAGTGACTCTCACTTTTGTCATCATGTCTGTTTTCTATTTCTTTTTTTTTACCTACCCGTTTGCGCGTGCACATGTAATTCCTTTTTTAATGCTCGTACTGCGAGAGTCTCTCCTGTGCTTTTGTTTGCTTCGTTTCTTTAAAGGACTAACTTTTTCCTCCCATGAAACAACACCCGAAAGGATATGGTACTGCTTTGAAGAGTTGGACGCTAGCATAGCTTCTCTACATATTGTTGTTGTAAAGCTATTTGTTCTGCTTCATTGATACCATTAAAGCTCCTTGTCGTCGTCTTTGTTACTAATCGGATAGCGCACACACCAGCATCCATCACAAAACATTTTCCTTCTGTTCTTTAATCTTTTCTATAAAAAAAAATAAGGAAACGTCTTTTTTTTTACATTAATGTCCTTTTTTTTTTTTGCTGACAGCTAGTAGTGCACCTTTTCTCTTACATTTGTGCCTTATTTCGATATTTTTTCTCTTTGTTGTTTTGTTTTGTTCTGTTATCTTAAGACTCTCTAGAGGCTAATAGCTCCTTTTGGCTGCCCAGCAGTATCTTTAAATCGCCTTCCACCTACCAAGGCATAAGGAAGTTGCTTATCGCTGTACATAGTAAGTGAGGTTTTATTTTTCGTAATACGCCTCTTTATTTCACGGTTCTTTTTTACTACTATTCTCCTTACTCTAAATTCCTTATAACAACCTATTTTCCTCCTTTTTGTTGTTGTTCTTTTCTTGTGTCTAGCGTGTAAGTAATCGGCTGCACTCGGAGCGTCCCTCAGAGCAAGCCCTCACGCTTTAGCGGCTTCCTCGTTTTCTTGCCACAAGATGTGGTTGCCACTTTTTTTTTAAGACTATTATTATTATTATTATTATTTTTGCTCCTACGCGGCATCACTTTCCTCGCTCGTTGACAATGTGCAACTTGATGTGGAGCGAAGTTTTTTTTTTCCTTTTCTCTCCTTCTCTCTCTCTCTCTTCTTTTTTTTTTGAAATAAGAAGTTCTGCATAGAGAGACGCACACGCCGTTGTTGTGACCGATGAACATGCGCACTGAAGAGCGCAGTGATTTTTCACGGCACTTGCGGCGTCATCGTTGTAGGTAGACGCTCAACTTTTTTCGTATAGCCTACGTTTCGCTTCTTCTTTAAATCTTGCTAGGTGACCTCCGTCATCTGTCTTGTTTCCTGGCTGTTTCTAAGTTCCTCGTTTTTCTTATATAACTCTTTTTCATTATTATTATTTTGTTTTCTGCATAGCTTGTCAGATATTTCCAACACCTGCAAACCAGTTCGCTTTCTCTTCTTCACATCTGCTTTTACTCTTTTCTTGTTTTCCTCCGACTTTTTTTTACTATTATTCTCCTTCAAAACTCTTTTCCCCTCCTCTGTTCATTTTCACCACCCCGCCGTGCTGATTACCTCTCCCTTTTTTTTTTTTTCGTCTTCTCTTAATGTCCTTCTTTAACAGTCTGAGCTTTGTGCTGTTCCCAACGCGAATAGAAAAAAAAACTGTAGATCCTTTTTTATCCCGGTTTCTTCTCTTTTTCCCACCTTTTTCCACTTTTGCCAGCGCACTTTATTCCTCTCCCAGAGAAAGAAGATAGTAATGTAACTGAACTACTCGTGCTACCGCTCAAAGCTTCGGACAAGAGTCTCGCTTCACTTTCTCTCTTCCCTGCCTTGAACTGTTTTTCTCGTCCTCCTTTTCCGCTTTGCGTTCCCTTACCTTCTTCATTTTTTTTGTTTGTTTGTTTTATGTGTTTCTTTTAGCACTCCGTGCTGTAGTCTGTTCCTGCGGCTGCTTGTTGTTTGCCCCTCCGGTGGAAGAATGACCTAGGTGTCTTCTCAACTTCCCCTCGTGCATACTTCTCTTGCTCCTCTCCCTTCTTATTCTCCTCGGTTGAACACACCTAGCGAATCTTTTTTTTAAATTTATTTCTGTGGATTTATTTTTTTTCTACTTCCACCACAGACAACAATTAGCATTCTCGCTCCTCCTTTTTTTTTTCCTTCGCTGCTTGCAGGACACCATCGTTACAACAAACAATGCGTGTGTTTGGCAACAGCAACATGTATTAAAGAGAGAAAGCAGGTATTGCAGCATTTATAATTAAGAAAAAAACGCAATTCGAATTAAAACTGGTAATGCTTCGCAAATCGCTCGATCTTCTATTTCTTTTTTCTTTTTCTCTTGAACGACGACCAGCACACCACGAAATTCCCACCCGTGCAGTGAGGGCAAGAATTATCTTTTCGTGTCAGGAACAACGTTTTCGAAAAACCGACTTTTTTTTTCTGGGTGACAGTGAACAGCAATGAGGCCATTTTCTGTTCAACTTGTCGCGTCAGATAGTAGATGCTTTGCTGTCGTCTCTCCTCTCTTTTTTTTTTCTTCTGTTTGGTTTCGTTTATTGTAATTATTGTTTTTCCCTCTTCACCTTCAAGGTGCGTGTGTGTGTGTGCGCGCGCGCCAACACGAAAAAAAAGAGAATACCTTATTTCTCGCTATCAACACTTTCTCGTCCTCCGTGGTGTAGTGATGTAGAAGTAGTGCGGTTACACGTGGTAAATGGAGGCATCACCGTATCTCGTTTCCATTAAACATCCCCTTTTTCTTATTATTATTACATCTTAACGAAGAACTCCAACCTTGAGCTCTTCTCTGTATTAATGCGGCCTGCGCTACAGGTAACCAAACGAAAACAATATAAGAGATTGTCACTGTTAGTAGAGGTCCGGCAGACAGCTGTTGTGCCGGTGCGTTGTGTACAAGCTGAGAGCAGTTCTCTGTCTCTAGATTTTGTGGTGCACTGGACGTAACTGGACTCTCTCTCTCTCTCGTATCTTTTTCTTTCTTCAAGTAAGAAGAAGGTTGTTTGTGGTGGTGACGGTGGTTGGTTTAATTCTGTTTTGTGTGAAACAACCGTTGGAGGTTGTGACTATGCTATGCGCCGAGTTGAACACGTTGTGCACAAGGACTCTCGTCTTCTTCTTTGCACCCGTGATCGACTTTGAACTGCAGCGGTGCAGCAAAGCTAGCCTTCTTGCTGCATTTTCACTTTTTTCATTGCTTCTCTCTCTTTCTTACCCTTTCTTGTCTTCTTGTTATCCCACTGTGTTGATAAAATTGTCCACAACGTTACCGTGCTTCCTGAAACACACACACACACACAATTGAACGCGTGCACCTCTGCTTCCAACTTCCCATCACATCCTGTCTACAAGAGAAAAAAAAAAGAATCAATACCTCGAAATTGATAGTTTTTCTTTAACAAAACGAGTTCATTTTTTTGTGTGTTTGTTTCCAAAACTCTCCTCTTCACCTCTCCTGTTTTCTTTTTCGAGCTACGGTTGGTTTTGTCGTGTACATACCCTTTTTTTTATTTCTCGTTTGTCTCCTTCAAAGGTCCAGCTGCTGGAGATAGCGAAGCAGTACTCTGTGCTTTTGTTTTTGGGTGGTACGAGATTGGGAACAGAAAGACTTACAGAAGGTGGTGTACAACACCTCCTTTGTCAAACACCTTTCTTTCTCTTGCAAAATAATATATATATATATATATATATATATATATTCTCTTTTTTCTTATTTTTGGACCTTTCCTCTTGTGCTCCGCTTCCAAATTTGCGTCTGAGAAGCTGGTGAACTCCAGCATTCCCTTCTTCGTTGTTTTCCTTCACCTATCAAAGCTCAAGGTGAGCTCTGACTTGCGGCGATCATCACATTAGACTTTTATCTCTTCACTCGAGGCTCCTTTCTTTCTCTCTTTCTTTCTTTTTTTTCCGCCAGGTGGTGATTCAACGGACGTGCCTTTTCTCTCTCTCTCTCTCTCTCTCTCTCTCTCGTCCTGTAGCTTGACAACGACGTTGATTTCACTTACCGAAGTTCTTTTCATTCTCCATTTTCTTTGCTCTCCTTTTTTTTTGCTTTCATTATCTAAAACGCTGGCAAACAAACCCTCTTTTTCATATCTGTCTCCCTCTTTTTTTCCTTTGTGTTCGTCACACCACGCAACGAGCATCTGTAGTTTGCGCTCTCGCCGTGTCCTGCTCTTGTGGGACTTCCAGAGACAACAACTATTTTTTTTTTACCTTCCTTGTCTCTTCCTCATCGACGTGTTCTGCACTGCTATTGCTACCTCTCCTTCAACTTGTATTCGACTTCCTCCGGTACGGAGATTGTAAACGAGTTTTTGAGACTGCTGTAAACAAGGCAGAAGCCATTGAGGCTAGAATAGACTATTTGCCCTTCGATTGTTTTTTGTTTTGTTTTTCTTTGACCGTTTTTGCCATAAGCAAAGCTGCTGGGTTTGCAGGACAACGAAAGGATAAAGCCAACTCGTCAACGTACTCTTCGAACAACCAAACATTTCGTGGTTCACCAGTGCGCGCCATTCCTGTACGTGTGTGCAAGTAGTTCCATTCAAGAAAGCGCTCTAAATTGTAAAAAAAAAAAAGACGTGCAACACATCGTTGTAGCATTTCGATCTTCCTTCTTTTTTTTCTTGGCTTTTGAAGCACTGCCGACGATCAAGAAAGCAGAAAACACTTTTTTATTTTGCTTTTACCCTTTTTCAACTATATATCGTCTTTTTCATTTTTTTTGTCTTCGCTTTCGTGCTAAGTGCCTCTTTCTATCTTTTTCCAAGCTGTAAATCCTCCTTTCTTTCTATTTGTTTCTTTTTTTGTTTTCATCACTTCCCTCTCTGCGTCACGTCTTCTCTTATTTTCACTTCTCTTCTTCTTTCTGTATTCAAGAATCAGAGCTGTATAAGTGTAAACTAAACGTTAAAATTTATATATCTCGAGATAAGACTGCAGTCTGTTCTAGGAAACGGCGTAGCTTTCTCTGTTTTACGCTTGTTTTCTACAGACTGAATTCGTTACAGTTTTGTTGTTGTTGTTGCTGTGTTCCTGCAACACACTCTGCGACTTGTGTTGAGATTCTTTTTAATTACCTGATAGCGCTTTTATTATTATCATTATTATTATTATCTTTGTTTGTTCTTCTCTTTTTTTTTTCTCCGTGGTAAGCCGGCCAAAAAAAAAAAAAAATTATCTCAGTAAAGTAAGCTCCTTTCTCATTTTGTCCTCTTCGTAAGCTTTGGGTGCTTGTTACTTGACCTTCCCTTCCTTTTTTCTTTGTTTTGTTTTGTTCCATTAAGCATCAGAGACTGTTTGGAAAGGTTGCCTCGTGTCTCTGACCACATTCTTAGTTTATTCTGTTCGTTTGCTTTCAAAACATAAAAAAAACACGGTCACTTTTCTTTTTTTTATTCTTCTTTGTTTGTCTTTTTTGTTTGCTTCTTTCTCCTGTGTTGCGTTTTACTCAACAGCATAGGCCGTGTGTGTGTGCTCTGAGCATCTGTGGCGTAACACGAGTTGATTTTTTCTTTTTTTTTTGGCAAAATCTCTAGTAAGAGAAAAGAGAACTAAATAGCTACCACTGCCAGCGGCAGCGACGTAGAATTGTTTTTTCTTTTTTTTGCATATTTATATATACTTTTTTTTCTTATCTGCTCTGCTCTTTCTTTTTCCCCCTCACTCCCCCACATCAACCATCGAACTAAACATAAGAATCATAAGAAAAGAAAGAAAAAAGCAGCAGTGCACAATGGGAGCCGTACCATCCCGCGAGTCGACCTCGCTCTTCTCGTACTTCCGCGGAAGTTACGAGGTGGGCATGGTTCCACTCACAAAGTACTACTTCGGTAGCGACGCAGCTGCGGACGCGACGGCAGCGGGCAAACCACCGACCCCCGCGGACGACCGTGACCGCCTGCGTCATCAGCTACGGCAGCAACTACTGCTGATGCGGCGTGACCCGGCCGTGTTGTACGCAAACGCGCGCGAGATCGAAAACGTTCTCGACAGTCTCCTGCGTGGCGACTCGGAGAAGGAGGCCGCTGGGTCGGAGACGAAGAGCAAGAAGTCGTCCGCGGCCTCGACCCCGACCACCACCACGGCGACGTCGAAGAATGGGTTGACCGGTAACGTGTCTCCGAACCACCCCAGTAGTCCAGTGACGGCGGCGGAGGAAATTGCGGTAGCCCGGCCAACGACCAACGACGTCGCGGCAGCAGCAGCAGCAGCCGGCACGCCCCTCTCCGCGTCGGACGGCAACGATCTGAAGGTGCTGGGCAACGACATCAAGAACGCATCGAGGGAGGAGATGCTGCGCCGTGAGTACTGGAGCGTGATGCCGAACGACAACTTCTCCGAGCAGGACCTGGACCATTTTCTGGAGCTCGTGGAGGAGACGCTGTTTGACACGAACGAGGACTTGCTGGCGGCCGACCCCATCCGCGCGCTCCACAGCGAGCCATCCGCCGGGGCTGACGCGGCGCCGCGGCGGGCCTTTCTACCCGTGCCGTGTGCGTTGTGTCTGGCCTACCCCGATGGCAAGGAGCGGGATGGTGCCTTCTCCCTGGACGGTCGAGTGGTGAACATCATCGGTTACTTCGGACTTATGACACCAGCCATGCAAGACGCCTTCAAGGTCGTAAAACGCCTTCCCAGCAGTGCGGAGATCGAGCAGGAAAAGAAGGAAGCTGAGAAGAAGAAACAGACGAGCAGCGGCAGCAACGATGAGGCGGCGATGCCGACGATGTACCTCAACACTGCTATCCTCACCTCTGCTGGTGACCGCACCCTGGAGCGGGTCCTCGTACTCGCTGCAGTGATGCTGCGCCAGCAGTTCCACACCGTGGGCCGTCGTCACCTCCTCCAGGCCAAGCTGGATCAACTCCTCCGGCGGCAGCAGGAGCAGCCTCTGCACGACGTGGACCCGCAGATGGTGAACTACCTGCAGAGCGTGCTGGCCATCCCGTACTCGAGCAACACCGTGCTAGGGGCCCAGGCCGTCTCACCTGACGGGGTGCAGCTGCCCTACTTCGACCCGCTGCTGGAGGTGCCGCTGCCGAGCATCCCCCGTGGCATCTACAAGCCCACCCACTACATCAACGCTGCCTCGACGGACCCGCCGCGGCGGCACTCATCGATGAACAGCCTCGGCCGCGCCTCGTACAACGGGTCCACCGCGGACAACAGCTTTGCTGCAAGTGCGTCGGCCTCGCACCTCCGCTCGCTGCCGCCGGACGCCGCCTCCTCCTTCAACAGCGGCCACCGCGTGCTGCTCTACCCGCAGGGCGGTTCGCTGCTCAACGGCGTGCCGACGACGCCATCCGCCATTCTCGTGCCGGGATCCGCCGCCAGCCCACCGCTGCTGCTGCCTGGCTCGATGGCCGGGTCACAGGGAGGACCCTCTGGCAGCTTCCACGGCGGCCTCGTCCCGTCGCAGCAGCAGCCGCTGCCGCAGATCCAGCCCATGACGGGGCCGGCGGCGCTTCCGCTAGATCAGTGCGATGAGGACGCAATCACGATGGCCTTCTGCCGTCGCATGGAGAAGATCGTCGTGTTGATTGAGACGGCGAGCAACAACTACTCCGCGCTGAAGTCGCTGACGGAGAACTTCGCCTTTCTGCACTGCCAAATCGTGCTGGATGAGAGTCTAACCTCAATGGAGCTCATCGACCTGCCAGGCCTGGCGGAGACGCCGTCCTTCAAGCCGCTGCTATCGGCCACTACGCCCGTCACGACGCTGAAGGCAGCGGAGGGCTCCGGCAGTGACACGGGCAAGACGGAAGGCAAGTCGGCGAGCGCCACAAAGGTCACAGCTGACAACACTACGAGTGCTGCTGCGGCGGCGGCGGCGGCACCAGCGGTGGATCGGGGCAACGAGGCCACCGATCGCAAGAATCTTCTCCGCTACCCGCTGTCCCCGAACTCGGCCGTCGTCATCAAACTCGACCCCGCCCTGGTGCGTCAGGCCACGATGTGGGCCAGCTCCTTCTTCCACTGCCCGACACGCCTGCCCACCGGGAGCTGGGTGAAGTACAAGCTGAAGGACGAGTGCGACCAGCTGCGGCACGTCCTGCAGAACAAGGACATGCTCATCGCACACTGGCGCAAGACGGACGGCGACCGCGCCTCGCGCTACCTCGGCGTGCACACCGGGCGGCTGCTGGAGCACGTCCGGGCCCTGCAGGCCGAGACGGAGGAGGCCCGTGCGCTGCCGGCGGATTACTGGTCCCACCGCCCGCTCTTTGTCAACCAAGACGGTCGCAAGTACGCTCTGTTCCAGAGCCGCTACGGCACGATGCTGATCGGGGTGCGGGCCTTCACGTCCAGCTCGAACCCGTCCACAGCCCTGACGCCACGCGGACGCAATGGGACCGCAGCCAGCGGCAGTGCCAGCACTGGGGGAGGCGGCGGCGGGAAGCCCTGGCAGAGCGGCGCCTCCGCTTCCATGCCGAACAACAACGCCGTGGCTGGTGGTGGTGGTGGCGGTGGCAATGGACACGGCAGCTCCCTCAGCCAGCGCGGCACCGGCGGAGCGCCGCAGCAGTCGCACAACGCCAGTCGCACCGACCACAGCAGCAGCACTCACAACAACAACTACGCACAGCCGTCGCAGGGGAGTGGAAGCTACAACATGAGCTACAGCGGAAACGGCAACCTCGACGGCAGCATGTCCCTCCGCGGCGGTGGCGGCGGCGGTGTGCGGGTGCCGAGCAGCCAGCCAGCGCACCCGTTCTACATGACCGTCGGCGGCGGCGCCTACCTGCCGTACATGGCACCCCCGCCACCCCACGACGGCGCAGACGTGAGCGCACCACACTACGGCATGACCCCGGTCATGATGCCACAGGGTGGCGCAGGCGGTGCGAGCGGCGAGGTGCCGCACTACTACGGGCCGAACCCGCTCGTCACCATCGGTGGCAGCAGCGGTGGCTACGGAGGCAAGCCCGGCATGTCCATCTCCTACGTCCCTTCGTCGTCCATGAACGGCATGCCAGCTGGGATGCTGTACCGTGCACCACCGCCGCCTCCTCCGCCTCCGCCGCCGCCATCACAGCAACAGCAACAGCAGCAGCAGTGCATGGCGCACCCGAGTGGCAGCATGGGTGGCGCTGGCCACCCCGGCAGCACCAGCAGCAGCGCACCGGCGATGGTGTCGGCCAACTCACCGCAGTACTTCGATCCGAGTCGCGTGGTGCTGTCCGCCTCCGTCAGCACGACAGGCAACGGCAACCACAACAACAACAATGGAAGTGCAGCCGCCACCTCCGCCTCCTCGCTTCTCGGGTCTGCGACGGAGGGCAGTGGTGCAAACGTGCTGCATCTCATTCCCCAGTCTCGCATCTTTGGGGCCAACCACGCACCTCCGTTTTTCACCACACCACAGCAGCCAGCCAGTGCGGCGTCGCCATCCACTGCCACGGACAGTCCCACCGCCAAGACGCCGGGCTCCAGTGGTGCCCCGCTGTGGCAGAACACGGCAACATTCGTGCCGCCGACGAAGCCCACCACGCCGGCTGACTTACCGCACACGCAGCACACAAATGACAACAAGGCTGCGGCTGCTGCGACGGGTGCAGGCCCATCAGCGCAGGGCCCGCCGCGTGGGGTGGATCAGAACGGCGCACCGCTGCACGTCACCGGCGTCGCCAAGGCACAAGCGGCTTCGTTGTTAAATCCAGCCACGGCTGCCGGCTCTGGTGCCGTCGCTGCACCCTCCGCCGCCTCCCCGGCTCTCCCACGTGGGGCTGCGGCATCGCTCTGGAGTGGCAGCACCGCCACGACGGGTGCACTGCCACGCAGCTACACCAGCGGTCTGCACAACCCCCCGCACGGGAGTCTGCCGGCGAGTGCCAGCAGCCTGCACAGCACGTCTGCGATGGCGCCACTCTTCTCCGCGCACTCCATCTGGGGACCCGACCAACCGCAGGACACGAACAGTACCGATGGTGGTGGTGGTGTAGATGGCAACGACACCCTCGCCCACCTCGGTCACCACGTCAACGCGCAGTCGCTCATTGAGCACAAGCCTGCCTGCCTCGCCGGCACGGCATCCGCCCCGGCGACAACCAACGCGGCAGGTGCAAAACCCGGCAGCACGACGCTGCTCACGCGGCAGACGGACGGCAGCGATCGCGATGGTGCGGCGGCCGCCGCGGACGAAAAGGACGACGACGGCGCGGCGCAGGCGCTGGTGTCATCGCTGCCGTGGGCACTGCAGCAGGCGACTGGCTGGGCCAGCGCGGATGATGTGGCGGGGGCCACCCCGCATTACCTCCTGCGGGGGACGGAAATGCTGGACGAGGACGACGACGATGGTGATGCCGCGGCCCGGCTCTCCGCGGAGCGACTCTCCGCACCGACTGCAGCAGCAACAGCAGCAGCAGGGCACCCGCACGTTGAGCCCCACACCGCCTCGGCGAAGGCGTCGCACGAAGTGCTGGAGGGTAGCGTGGGTGTGGCGGGTGCGTCCGCCATGCCGCCGAGCACCGCCAGCTCCATGTCGGAGCGTCGCGACGGCATCTTTGGCAGCGCCGCCCCACGCCCCGCCTATGTGCCGATGGACCCCCGCATCCCCACGCCCCCGCAGAGCACGCAGCCGAGTCCGCCAGCGGCGCCTACCGCCAACGCGGCGAACGGCTGTCCGGTGTACGTCGTGGACCCCGCGATGGCGTCGAGTCCAACGCATTCGATGACACAACAGCAGCAGCAGCAGCAGCAGCAGACGGGTTCGCTGTCGTCCTTGTCGGTCTCAGCGCACCCTAACCTACCACCCCAGGCGAACCAGCTCCTCTACTACACCGTGGCCAACGGCGTACCGATGTTGGTTCAACCGCCGACCACGCCAGGCGGCGTCGCGATGGCGTTTCCACTGTCGGGGCCGGTCACACACGGCGACGCCTCCATGCAGTCCTACGCACTGTCCATGCAACAGCAGCAACACCAACAGCAGCAGCAGCAGCAGCAGCAGCACATGGGACTCCACATGTCTGGCGCTGGGCAGGCCGGTATGCCCTTCACCGCGCAGCTCTCGAGCACGGCCGGGGCCCCGCAGAGCGCGCTGTACCTCGCACCGAACGGGTCCACGCCGATGCACCGCGGCCTGCATAACCAGCCACCCCATCGCAAGGGTCCGATGCCGCACGCAGCCGGCAGCGGTAGCTACTAGCACCCGTGTTGGAAAGCTCGTGTTTTGAAGAGAGAAACCTGTCTTTTCGTGTGCCCTTTGCTTCGTTAGGTGATGTGTTGCTGCTGTTGTTGTTTCCGGTTTCTTCTGTGCTTTTGCTGGTGCTTTTTCTTCGACAATCGAGACGATTGGATATTCTCTTTCTTGTTGTTGTTGTTTGCATTTTGTTGGTGAGTATCTTTTCCTTGTTCTTTTTTTTTGCTCCTTTGTTCATCAAAAGTTGTGGGTTTTTGTCCTTTTTTTGTTTTTATATTCGTTTGCTTATTAAGCTCTTTTTTTTTTGTTTAGTGTATCGCGTTCTGCATCCTTCTCCTCTGCCGCCGTTTGGGGCCACTTCCACCTCAGCAAACAGGTTTTGCTGCATGACATGTGTGTACGCAATGGATGCATCATCCTGTATAACTCTGCGTCACGGATGCTGAGTTTGGCGCACCGTAAAGTGTCTGTGTGCTTGTGTGTGTCTGGAAAAGCTCTGATTCTGTAAATGACCTGCTTGAAAGACAAGAAAAAGAACCATTCACAGCACCGTCAGCTTTGATACAAATTACCAATTATCTTTTTTCGTTTTTTCCTTTTTTCATTTACTAACACTATACGACTTTACTGATATTGACAAAACTGTACCTCCTTGTTTGTTTGTTTGTTTACATCCATAACTGTCTCCCTACCATGCCCTTCTGACTTCGACTATGGGTTTTTTTTTTATGTGTGTGTGTGCCGTGCCGCTTCCTCCACTGCGGCGGTTTGCTGTTTACTCTTTTTTTTTTCGGTCGTGTGTTGCTCTTCGTCATAGTCGCCGTTTTGCTCGATCTAAATTGGACCGAACACTTTCACTTCTACGTTTTTTGTGCTTCGCCTTCTCGAGTTCTAGCGTAGGTCACGCTGCAAGCTTGCTCTTCGTTAGAGAAAGAGAAAGGGGGGGGAAGCACATGTTATCTCGACGGCCGATCATCGTTCTCTCAATCTGAAGCAGAGCCTTTGTTCTCGTTGTTCTTGCTTTATCCCTTATAGTTGACTTTTAACCTTTTTATATGGCCTTTTTTTTTCTCTCTGCATTCAACTTGACACGATAGGACATCGTTGCAGTGATTCTTTTGTTCAGTCATATTCCTCTTTCTCCTTTAACTGCGATCGAAAATGAAAAAGAAAAATGAAACGCAAGTCGCAGTTTTTCCTTCTTCCTCTGTATCTCCTCCCCCCTTTTCTCTGTCAGCGATAACGTGAAAACCTCACGCTCTTTCTTTTTCTTTTTGTTTGTTCGTTTGTTTACGCGAAAGTTTGTCAAAAACTCATCCCCTCTCTCTTCCTCTCTGACTTTTTTTTCTTTTTTCGAAGAGGAGCTCGAGGGGAGAACACTGAGAAACCACGCCATCACAGAACTTAGGAAAAACACTTTGGTTGCTTTTTTTTCTGTCCTGGAAGTCATGGTTTTTTTAACGACGCGTACTCCTTCCTCCAAGTCTCATTTTTCATTCTTTCTTTTTCTCTCTAATGAGCTTGGCACTGCTGGATAACTCACATACACACGCACACTATTCGCTCTGTGCTCACTATCGTTGCCACTTGCTCTGTTCCTTCGCGGTTCGTTTTATAAATGAATAAACCTCCTTTGCCCTTTTTTTTTTTGCTGCTGACGCCTTCATTCTCTTTTCGCCGTTCACCCAGAAAGTCCAGCTAAAAGGGAAGATTACGGAAGAAGCGCAAACTGCCAAGATATATTTACAAAAGCACCTCGCTCCCTGATCGTACGTAGTGGATTTCTATTTTCAACCTCTTCTTTTTTTTCTCCTTTCAAACTGTTCGTTTCATTTCAAAACGTCAGACTTACTCTCGCCTAACCATAACCCAAAACCTTTTTTCTTTTTCCTGTTTTTTCTCTCTCCCTCTCTTTCTGTTCTGCACTTATCTTGATTCTCTTTTATCCCTCTCTTTCTTCTCTCTACGCAGCTTGATGGTTTTGCCATAAATGACTGTGTTTTTCTTTTGCTTTTTAAGTCTCCTTCCGCCTTTCTCTTTCCTCTATCCTGAATCCTTCTGCTTCGCGTTTCTTTTGCAACGTAAGCTTACGAAAAGAAAAAGAAGAAAAGTACAGCTATTTCCTCTTTCTTTTTCAAGCTTTCTCTACGGGGAAGAATAGTCTTGATGCATCCATGATGATCGACTATGCAATGCGCAAGCAGGAGTCCAAGAGACAGAAAGGGAAGAAGAGCGCTTTTTTATTTTTCTTTCAATCAATCTGTTTCTTACTTTTTTTTCTCTTAATCCAAGACGTTTTTTTTTTACCCTTTCCCACTCTCGACACCCTCTGAGGCTTCTTTTAACACGATTCGAAAAGGCTTCTTTTGTTCTCTTTTGATCCTAAACACTGCTCTACTAGAGTATCCGTGTCCTCCGTGTACAACCTGGTTGTTCGGTGATCTCGCTCGACAGTGTTTTCCCTTTTTGTGTGTTCTCCTCTACTATCTTATTTTGCGTTCTCGTCACCATGTACCTCGTTTGAGCTCCTTCTTTCTCCGATCGCAGCGCTGTTTTCCCTTTTTTTTCTCTCTCTCTCCCTCCCTCACTATCAAACGTGCGTTTTCTCCCTTTAGTTTGTTTTTCAGTTTTTTGATTTCCAGCTACACACGTGAGACGACGTATTCGTTCCTCGGTGTTCTCGCCCCTTTCTCTGTTGATTTCCTCCTCCTACCACCAGCTCGAGATGCTGCGCGCAGATCGGTGCATGTTGGGCACAGCGTCATTGCACGTGCACTGCACAGCGGTTTTTTTTTCTCTTCGCGCACCGTTGACAGTATGGTTAAATGTTCCTTCCTTTTTTTTTCTATCTGTGTGTGGTTTCGTATGTTGCTTTTTCAACACTTGTTTTTGATCACTGTTCTGTCGCCGTGTTCTTTTTCTTTATTGACTGTTTTCAAACGCCTCTCCTACCAAAAAGTAGAAGGAAGACTTTTTCTACGGTGTTTGACCACGATGAAGGGCTCGACCTTTCCTCAAGTCAAAAGATGATGCTGTTCTAAAAACCCCTTTTAAAGTTTGTTGTACCACCAAAAGAAGGCAGTATCACGGGCTTTGCGTGTTGATTCCTTACCCCTTTAAAAAAACACTTATTTTTGTATTTTCGACGTTTTTGTGTGTTCTGAAAACAGAACAAAAATACCCACTGTCAACTGATTCGTTTGATGTCAGGAGAGGAAAAAGAGAGAACCATATGACCCTGGATTGCTTTCACAGAAGTTTCGGTCTTGCTGCGGGAGCAAAGATAGCGACGCAGTTCCCCATTACCTTGCAGTGAAGTCAAGGAAAAAAAAGAAACCAAAATATTAAAAAAAAAAGACCGCGAAAGCTCCAGGCTTTGCCACGTAGCACAACCGTAGCTGGCGCTGCAATCGTGTTATGAGTGATGCGGCTCTTCTTGTCCGACGTCTCCTTCTCGTTTACGCACACTATCGCTCCCCACTATCTCACTCTGCCAATCTCTGTTGCTTTTATTGTTATTGTTGTTGTTGTTGTTTTGTGTTTCCTTTTTGTGTTGAAACCCGACACAATCAACCTCCCACACAATCACATACGTCTTCGGATACTGCACCGCTGCCTTCTCTGCAAACGTACCAGAAACAAAACAAAAGCTCAACGAAGATTGAACAGTCGCCACTGTGGTTTTTCATTGTAGTGGTGGTGATCCATCAGGTAACAACAACACAACAAAAAAAAAGGATTACTGTTGATAAGTAGGCGGTTGGCGCTTTTACGCTCAACCTATTTCTCTCTATCTCCCTTGCTGGACTCTGTTTGCGTTCCTCGTACCGGAGCAAAACAACCGGCATTTTTTTTTTTTTTTTGTGTCCTCCTCCTTCTACGGGTCGAGAGGGCAGTGGTCTTTTAGTAGACTTCTCCAGAGCCAACTATACAGACAGTTGCCTTTCTCTTGATTTTGTTGTTGTGGTGGTTTAGGTGTGCTCTCGCAAAGCACACACACACACACACACACACACACACACACACAGAGAGAGAGAACTCACTGTTAGCTAGATTTCTCACTCTGTTTCCTATTTGCTTTCTTTTCTTGTTTGTTTGTTTTGCCCTGATTGTCTACACTGGTTTTCTACTTTGTTATTACTGCCGTTGGTGATACTCTCTCCCTTTTCTCTTCTCTTTTTTTTTGTTATTTTAGCACCACACTCGATCGAAACTGCATTCTTGTGTTTGCGAAGCCACTGCGTTACTTTTTCTCTTTTTTTTCCTGTTCTCTTCTTTTTTTTCTTTGTCTTTTTGTTTGTTTGTTTGTTTTCTCTATTCGGTAGTTGAACGTCTGACATTACCAAAGGAACCGTATTCAATTCTCTCTCCCCTGTTGTTCTGCTGTTAAACTATACAATTCCAGTTCTCTACAATTTTTACTTTTTCCTCTAACGATTCTTTCGTTTTGTTCGCTCTTTTCTTCCCCCTCCTCTCTCTCTCTCTGTGAGTTCTCTTCGAACTCATCGAAGGAGAGGAAATTCAACGAATTGAAAACTGACTACTCGAGAGCTGTTTGTTTTGACTCATTTCTTTTTTTTCTCCCTCCTTTGCTGTCGGCTTCATTTACTGTTCTGTTCTCCACATTAGTACAAGCCAGCCTCCGTGCAATTGTTCGTGAAAAGGTCTCTACTGCTTCTTATCTTCTTTTAGTTGCGCTATCTCTTTATTACAGCTGTTAACAGTTCTTTTTTTGTTGTATCTGGCCTTTCTTTGTCTCGTTACATCATCGCCCTGCCGACTGCAGCCTACGAGTCTGTTGTTTGGGTTTTTTTTGCCTTTTGTTGTAATCAGGTCTTATTGCGAATACACATACCATAAAAAATAGAAGTGACGGAAAAAGGGGTCCAGCACCAAACCTTTCCTTTGGCTGCTGTTGGTTTCTGTGAAAGACTCAACGCTTTTCTTTCTCTTTTGCTTTTGCTGATATTGTCTCCCGGACGCTCGATACACCTTCTTTTTTTTTTCAGTACATTGTGGTGTGACGCACTGGAGAGCTTGCAGAGAACGATTCCTTTTTATTGAACCTTGTTCATTGTTGCTGTTCCTTCTTTGTCTCATCTCTCCCACATCAAGGTTTCCAGTATTGGGCAAAGTCACGTATATCTACTGCTGTGCTTTCATGCAACTTTTTTTTTCCTTTTCTTGCGTTTCTTTGAGGCATCGCCAAAAAAAAAAAACGATAATCTGAAGCTCACCGGCAGCCTCATGTCCGATTCAAGCAGCAGCAGCAGCAGCAGCAGCAGCGATGACGGCATCTTCACGGAACCTGTCGAACTGAAGAAGAAGGCGTCGCTGCGCAAAACGCTCCCGCATGTCAGCACAGCAACGGAACCTTTGATGCGGGCTGACGGGCACAACCCCGCAAGCCGCACTGGGTCCGCCCACCACCACAACCCGCTGCAGCAGCACCCGCCGCAGCGCCATGTGGACCCTGCGAGCGTCGACTCGGCCCTCGCCGCCTCCATCCCCGCTGCCGAAGGCGGCAACCCGCTCATCACGACGGATTTGGTCACCACTGGCACTTCAGACACCGCACCGCTCTCTGTGGCGGCCCTGCAGGCCATGTCTGGCTCTGCGATGCCGCCCACGACCCAACGCAGCACGTCCACGAACACGGAGGTGAGCAGCACAAACAACGAGCAGTCCAGCGAAGACCACCGCAGGGTGCGCCGTCGCCGCCGTCTCGTTGGTGGGACACGTCCGCCGCTGCACAAGAGCACGCTGAACGCCTCCACCGGGCTTCCATCCCCTACTGCTGCTGCTGGTGGTGGTGGTGATAGTGCGAGCACGAACGCGACGGCGAACGAGGCGGACGGTCTCTCCTCCCTCTTTCCGCCGGCCAACATCCCGTCACCGAAGTCAGAGAGGGACGCGCGCGACACGCCTGAACTGGCGCACAAACGGTCCAACCTGCACTCCATCAGCACCGGTGACCTCCCTACCGCGTCTTCGCTGATCTCCGCCTCGAACGAGCTGCCGGTCGCATCGGCGCTGGCGGCCAACGCCTCCAGCCTGCGTACGCACAAGCGGCACCCCCGCACCGCCGGGTCCTCCTCTGTGCTCGACAACTCCGCCCGCTCCAGCGGCCTCGCCGTCCCCGTCGCGGCCCATCTTCTGAGTGATGAGGCCTACCTCGACACCTTCAAGATCCCAACCCTCATCGCGCAGCTCTCGCTCTCGCTGATGGCGGCAAAACCAGTGGACCTGCGCGCCTTCACGCGGGACTGGCTGGCGGACCGCCTCGTCAGCGAGGCGGACGACGACGACGGCGATGACGATGGAACCTACCGCGACAACGGCGGCTCTCCGAATGGCGACTTCGCCGCCACCTCGAGCGTCGCCACCGCCGGCGGGCACCTGTCGCCAGAGCAGGGCAGCACCCGCAGCTACGGCATGGGGGCCAGCAGCTCCATGAGCGATGCCGTCAGCAATCACAGCAGCAGCCGTCACCGCCGTCATCGCAGTGGCGGGGGTGGAGACAGCAGTTCCCTCCAGGGCTCCACCGGAGGGACGGAGAGGTACGAGCGGAAGAGCAGGCCGTACTCCCGCGCCAGCTCCGCCACCACCGGGACGCACGGTGAGCGGAAGGAGGACAGGGAGGACGAAGGCGACGACGACAAGGACGCGCACACGAATGTGGACAACAACGAGGAAGACGGTGGCAATACCCCGTACGACTCCAAGGCAGCCCTCCAGGACTCCCCACCGGAGCTCTTCGCGACCACGTCAGAGCAGCCACCGCTGATCGGGGCGATGGCGAAAGCCCAGAAGGACGCGGAGCGCAAAAACTTAGTGCGGCGCAAAACCTCCACCAGTGAACGGGCAAAGGAGCGGCGCCGCAAACGCAGTGAACAGCTCGGTGCAGGCAGCAGCTCCGTCAAGCACAAACCTCTCCGCCGCGGCACGAAATCCGTGCGGAGTCCCGAGAGTAACCCCCGCTCTACCCCACGCAGCAGCGACCGGCCCGCGCCGCTACCCGACACCGGACTGGCGAAGGCAGACAACGGGGACGGGCAAGCCACGCCGGGGGCGGTCGACGGCAGTCCGCGCACGTCATCGCCGAATGCGTCCATCATGAAGACGATGTCGCCCGGCGAGGCATCGACGATGACCGCAGAGGAGAAGGCGGAGCGGAGCCGGACGCTGGCGGACATGGCCGAGGCCGCCTTCCTGCACGAGGCGGATGAAGCAAAGTTGAAGGCAGAGAAGAGGACCAAGAGGAAGCCGCGAACGACGAGTCATGGCAGTGGCAGTCGCAGAACTGCCACGGCGACAAAGCTGTCCACAGCCGCTGCAAAAGCCGCGGCCTCGTCCTCCTCCTCGGACTCCTTCTTTGACTCACCGACGAGCGACGGCGTGGGGTGGGCACGTGTCGATCTGCCCTCCCCGGGGACCACCAACGCACCGTCCTCCACCATCTCGAACAAGGATGGAAACGACTCCCACGAGTACTCCAACGGCAGCTTCCCCCTCCCAATCCCTGTCACGGGCACCGACGGCCCTGACAAGGCCGGTGCAGCGATGGCAAATCTCTCCAGTCTGACCGAGGCCAACTACAGCTCCAGCACCGCCAGCACCAACAATCAGCCGAACAACAATAGCAAGACAGCGCTGCTGCGGCGCAACTCCGACACGTGCGCGACGCCGCTCGATCGGCAGGTCACCTCGAACCCATCCGGCAGCACGTCGACCACCATCGCATTCTCCTTCGCGGCAGCGCCGACGGCGGGTGCCCTTGCACGCGCGAGCATCACCTCCGCCGTCTCCGTTCCCTCTGCCCTCTCCCCAGAGCCCGAGGCGGCAGCGGCAGCGGCAGGCGCGATGGCGACCTTCGAAAGAGAAGAGAGCTTTGAGGTGCACACCCCGCCATCTTCCAAGTTTCAGACGCCGCAGTCAACGACGGCAGAGCACAGCGTCAACCCCAGCGGCGAGGCGAGCAGCAAGACGGAGCACCTGGCCGGCGACACAAGCCACAACGACACCTCCTCGAGAAAGGCAAGCGTCAGCGAGACGAAGATAGCATCCAAGAAGGCGAGCAGCAGCAGCAGTAGCAGCAGCGACGGAGACGACAACACAAGCTTTGCCATGTTCGCCCCGCTGCTTGCGGTGGACCGGCATACACACGAGGTTATCGACTACCGCACCAGCACGGGTGGTCCGTCCGGCACCGCGTCGTACCCCGGGGCACCGCCGCTGAACATCTCCGCTGGTGGCATCAGCCGTATGGCCACCCCACCGATCCAAGGCGCCCCCTCCGGCTACCTCGTGAACAGCCTCAGCGTCGGCAACAACAACAGCAGCAGCGCCTCGGCCGCGAACACTGCAGGCACGACAAGTGCGTCGGCGGTGGCGGGTGGGAGCAACGCGCACGTGCTTGGCCAGACGCACGCGTCGACGATGGTGAACGCGCCGCCGCAGTTCCCGCCCTACGCGCCGCGCGCTAACACCGGTGCGTTTAACCTCCTCCCGACCCCGATGCTGGCGGACATGGTTGGCGGGGGCGGGCTGACGAACTCCAGCTTTGGCCGCCGCGGGGTGCAGAACTCGAGTTTTGGCCGGCGCAGCGGGGCCGCCTCGGTGGCGGTGGCGGCGCTGGCTCGTCACAGCCACGGCAATACCAGTGAGTGCGCCGTGACGCCTTCCACCGCGTCTCTCGCACCGGCGCCGTTCCTCACCCCACACGAGCCGGGCAACATCGGCATGTCGAACAACTGGAAGTCGGCGCCGAACCTGCAGCTGGCGGGCTTCCCAATGCTGGCTGGCAACAACAACAATCACAGCAACGTCGGGGCAAACGCCGTCAGCAACGCGAGTGGTCTCACGACCGGTGGCGTGGGCGGCGCAGGCAACAAGATGGGTGCAGCTGCGGCAGCGTACAACACCAACGCCAGCACCAACAACGCTGGTGTGAGTGAGAGCCTGCCGCAGACGGCGAACGGCAGCTTCGCTCTCTCGCGCACACCGACGCCGCAGGGCGTGGAAGGTCGCCTCGACGCCGGCCCACCGGCGGAGCTGCCCACCTCCTACTGCCAGTCCTCTCTCATGCAGGGGAAGCTCACGGACGAGGAGGCGAAGAAAAAGACGAACGAGCACAGCGACGCGGAGACTGGCAGCCTATCGAAGCAGGACACGACGTCGTCTGTCGCGGGCGGCACCGGCGGTGGCGGCCCCGGCATGGGTGGACTCAACTCCCCGTTTTCCAACACCATGAAAGTCGACGCGGCGCGGCGTCTCGGGAAGCTGATGGACCAACTGCCCACCAGCAAGTATGCCGCCGCTATTGTTTTCCTCGAAGGCTTGATGAGCAGCTCTGCGAACAGCGACGGCGTCGACGCGTCGGGCAGCGACGTGCTGAGCACCACGACCACCGTCGGCGGGGCCTCGTCACGCAGCACAGGACGCTTCGGGCTGACCGAGCCGGTGATGGCCGAGCCTGGCAGCGTTAGCATGGGCCTGTCTGGCAAGCGGCTCTCCCCGGTCACAAATCCGGATGTGGTGGCCCACGCCTGGCCGATGCCGTCGCGGACGGAGTCGAGTCCCCTCGGTGGCAAACCCACCCACGGCGTCACGTCCTTCTCTGATATCTTGGGTGGCAACGCGGCGCTGGGCGGTGGCGTCGGCCTCGTCGACTCACTGCAGGGGACGGAAATGATGGATCCGGCGAAGAAGTCGGCCGCCGTCCTCGCAGCTGCCAAGACGACCGGCTCCGCCTCGGTGGAGGCCATCGTGCGGGATGCGCTGAGCCAGAGTGTGCTGCGCACTCTCCCGCAGACGCACAGCGGCGTCGACACGGTGTCCAGCACCAACCGCAGCGCCTCGCAGCCCCCACATGCCGCGACGACGACGGCGGCCCTGTCGCTGAAGGCCGAAAGTGCCGTGCCCGCGTCGGTGTCCGGGTCGAAGGAGCACATGCCGGTGCGTGCGGTGAACCTGTCCTCCGTGCGCCTCGACGCGGAGGGAGACCTGAATGACCATCGGCTCTTCGCGAACGTCACGTCAGCCGCCACCGTCACCGCCAACAACAACACCGCACCTGCTGCTGGTGCTGGCACTGCATCAAGAACTGCTGCAGACGCCGCTGCTGGCGGTGCCCTGAACCTACTGGGCAACAGCGTTGACAACGCGAGCAATTTTGGTGCTGGTCAGAGCGCCAGCAAAGCCGCGAGTCCTGGGAGTGTGGTGGCTGCGGCCAGCTGTCGCAGCACCGGCCTTCTGTCGCACTCGGCGTCGCAGGCGCAGCTCGGCGGCATCTCCTCCTTCTACAAGCGTCCCTCCGGCAACGATCTGTCCAGCTTGTGCCCGAACCCGTCCGCGGAGGAGCTGGGGGGAAGCTTCCCGAGCAACCCAAGCGCCCCGCCGCAGCAGACCGGCCGCTCCTCTGCTGGCAACCGTCGCAACAGCAGCAGCGCGTACAACGAAACGCTGGTTCACAGCGAGGACGGGCAGCCGCAGCCGCGGCAGACGGACCTGCAGGCGGTGTCGGCCGCCTTCGCCGCTGCCATCGCCTCCGCGGAGGCGCAGAGCATCTCTGTGACAGAGCACGGCTCCACCATGCCGCCCTCTCCGCTGATGGTGAAGGAAAAGGCGGCGGAGGCGGACGCAGGCGCGCCGCTGTCCTTCTCGCAGAAGACCAGTGAAGTCAACATCGCAACGGTGTCGGCCTCCACCACGACGACAGCAGTGACGACGCCGGCGGAAGGGCCGGTGAGGCCGGCAGGCGAGCACGCAACCGAGACCACCACGGCGGAAGCGGAGGCGGCGGCGGCACCACCAGGAACTGCAACGACGCACGTTCCGGCGACCACCGTCCCGGCGATCACGCACGGCGAGGAGGCTAAAGGGCACGAAAATGCAACGCCGATCGACGTAAAGGAAACGAAGACGGCAGAGACGAAGAAGGTCGGCGACAACACGAGTGACGCGGACAAGGAGGGTGCTAAGGACAACGCGGTGGCGTCCCCAGACAAGGCGTCCGAAGCCTCCTCCGTGCAACCACACCTGGCCTCGGTACAAGACCTGCCTTCCAACGACGCACCGCAGGCGACCTCCGCTCCGGTGCCCCCTGCGATTCAGGTGAACCTCTCCGAAGCGGGAGATGCGCCTGAGGAGCCGATCCGCAGCCTGGTTTCACTGCTCGGGAGCAGAACGGCGAAGGAGCACGATGCACCGGACACGGACGACCACAGCAAACAGACACAGCCGCCCAGTGCCAGCCAGAGTGGCAGCCGCAAAGGCGAGTCGGAAGGCTCCATCACCCTGCCGGCCGGCTCGGCGCTGCCACACGGCAAACCGGATGACGGTGTCAAGAACAACAACAACAACAACAACAGCTCCAGCGGCGGAGGTGTGGACGAGAACGACGAGACGCAGGAGTTGACGATGCGGCAGGGCCACCGCCTCTTCGCCTCTGCCGTGCAGGCTTTCCTGCACAACAGCCAGTCAGGACTCGAGACGACGGCAACAAACCTCGTGGCGTCGACGGAGCCGGTGCCACCGCCAGACAGGACACGGCATCACCCGCCGGGCAACTCGCTCCTCAGCCCCACACACGGAGAAATGGGCGGCGACAGCAGCAGCAGCGCGGGACCGCCGCCGTCGATGTACCACCCGCGGAAGCTGCGCCGGCACCGCTCCAAGACGGAGATGTCGCGCGGCAACGAGAGCAGCAACAGCTGGCTGGAGGCACTGGGCCAGAGCGGCGTGGACGCCACGGGCTCGCCCAACTCGCGGCACCGCAGCAGCCGGTGGCACGCCTCGCCGTCCTTTCTGCAGGACGGTCGCACCTTCAGCAGCCCGCGGGGTACGAGCACCTGCACGGGCTTCACCAGCTCCCCACCGCCCCCGCCGCTGCCGGAGTCGATGATGTCGGGTGGCAAAGACGGCGGCATGTCGGCCACCGGCATGGGTCTGATGACGGGCGACAGCGACGCGCCGCCGGAGACGCCGAAGCGCTTCGACGACGAAATCGACCTCGGCGCAACACTGCGGACGGCTGTCGTGATGGCGGCGGCCGCCAACTCCCACATCCCGCACCGCGGCAGCGGCAACTACACTGCCTCCGCCGCAGCCGCCGCTGCCGTCGGCAGCCCGTTCGGCACCTTCACCACGCAGTCCTCCAGCCAACTACCCGAGTCCTTTGCCAGCTGCCCGTTTAGTCCGCACGGTCCCATCGACGCCTACCGGCTGGATCTCGCGACGAGCCCCTCGAGCTTTGGCCCCGCCTCCCCCCACCTGCCCGGGTACGCCTTGAACCCCACCGCAGCGTCGACGCGCACGCCACCACACCACGAGCCGTCCTCGGTGGTGTCGTCCCGCACCATCTCGCCGCCCGGGACGCACAACAACTCCATCGCAGTGGACGGCGCGGGGCCATCGCTGAGCGTCGTCGCGACCATCGCCGCCGACACCGCCACCACCCCGGGCACCGCCATCGTGTCCCCGACGACGCAGCTGTCGCCGTCGCTGTCGTACACGCCACCGCACGAGCAGCTCGTCACGTCGTCGGTGGCCGCCGCGATGAACTCGTTTCTCTCGCGCGAGGACCGCGTGGCGCCGGAGGAAATAGACATCGTGCGCGAGGCGGTCTCCCGTTTTGACGCCTTCGCCGCCTTGGACGAAACACAGCTGGAGACGCTGGTGCGGACCATGGCGCGGGTGGAGCTGGCGCAGGGGCAGACGCTCGTGCAGGAGGGAGAGCCGACGCTGGAGAAGCTGCTGCTGGTCGTCTCGGGGAAGCTCTCCATCTCCCGCAAAGGGCTCGTCACCCGCTCCTTTACAAGCGGCCAGTTCTACGGCGAGATGGAGATGTCCTACCACGTCGAGCGCAGCCGCGTCACCCTCACCGCGGTCACCGCGACCATCGTCTACGCGCTCACCAAGGTGGACTATCAAAAGCTCGTCATCCACGAGAAGGACGCGCGACGGTACATGTTCCTCCAGTACGTGAATCAGTGTGACCTCTTCAAGGGTCTCTCACCACCCACCAAGATGCGCCTGGCCGACTCCTTCCGCGTGTGCCGGCTGCGGAAAGGGGCGAAACTGACGGAGCAGGGTGCCCCGGTGCAGTGGATGTACCTCCTCATGTCCGGCGGTGTACGCATGACCTACAAGCCGCTCGCGGGCGGTGGCGGTGGTGGTGTTGGCGCGGCCTCTCTCTCCACCCCGGCCTTCACCGGCGAGTTTGCGAGTGCGATGCGCAAGGCGGCGACGGCGGACGGCGACATCGCGGCAGCGGCGGCCAGCGCCACGCACTCCATCGTCGAGCTGCTGAGCTCCGCGACGCACATGAACGACCCTGCGATGCTGGCGAGCCTCTCCTCCACCACCCAAGGGCCGAACTCCTCGTCTCGCCACGTCGCCACCGTCTCCTCGCCGCCCTTCACGCCTTTCCACAAGCCAAACGCGCTCACGCAGACGCCGGAAGGAAAGCCGGGCACGGGAGTGCCGGAGCTGCTGCAGCTGGCGGAGTCGAAGGCGCACTCGGCGGAGATGCGAAAGAGCAGCGGCAGCATCAGCGCGACACCGCTGCACACACCGGGCATGCAACCCCCGCCTGGGTCCCCACGCGCGCGACTGAGCGGAGGGACCGCCAACGTCAACGCACGCGAGGAAAACAACAGCAGCGGCAGCGCGAACCGCCACCAGCGGCTTCTCCACAGTGGCGACGGCCTCGAGGACACCACGGCGGCCACCCCGATGCTGCACAAGACGACGTCCAGCTCGCAGAGCGAGGATCAGAGCGTCGCGACGAAAGAGACCGGCACCCCGCAGCAGCGTCCGCGGCGGCACGGGCGGCACCACAGGCGGCACCACACACACCGCCAGCAGTCGCAGGGAGACGGGAATGTGCTGAACACGCCTGGCTCGCTGCGGGCCGGCGGGCAAGGACGGCCGCCTGGCGCCATTACGTCGTTGGCGTCGACGACGACGTCGCTGGACCCGGCAGCGCTGCACCGGTGCGCGTCGCCGTCGCCGTCCACCACCTCGGCCAACGCGAAGCGCTCCTCCAGCTCGGCGAACGCGGTACACGCCAACCACCGCAACAGCGCCGGTGCCAGCAGCCCCCGGCTGAGCAAGATGGCGACCTCCATGGCCAACACGCCGACCACCACCACCACCACCACCCCTGGTGCGGCGGCGGAGGACGCGTTGGTGGTTGTTGACCGCAGTCGCGGCCAGCTCGTCGGCGAGTCGGAGTTCGTCTTCAAGTGCAAGGGTCTCTTCACGGCGGTGGCCACCGCCCCCGTGCAGGCCGCCCGCATCAGCCGTCTCCACTTCGAGGCGATCATGAGCCGCAGCGTCGTCGAGGAGCTGAAGCGCAGCATGCTGGTGAACCCCGACTACTACTACTTCGAGTCCACCGTGCCAGAGGAGTTGAAGCAGGAGATGCGACGGTTGCTGTTTCGGCTCAACGTCGGTGCCAGTGCGAAGCGTCGCTCCCACTTCGCGCTGCCCCCGCCACGTCGGCGTGGCAGCAACCGCGGCGGCAGCGCCGAGAAGTCCACCTCGCGCCTGGGCGGTCATCTCGGCAGCAGCGCGAATGAAAAAGCGGCCAACATGGGCTCGACGCGGCACCTCTGGTCGCGGCATCCCAGCACCTCCACCTCACCAATGCTCGCCTCGCAGCTGCTGCGGCAGTACCCGTCCAAGGACTCCTTAGTCCTTCCGTCTAGCCCAACAGCGAAGAGTGCGTCGAAGGGGCGCTTCCGCACGGTGCGGGTGCGCTGCGACGGTGACGGCGGCGGCGGCAGTGCCGCGGAGGAGGAACTCAGCAGCGTGCGGTCTGCCAACGGCGCAAAGCAGCAGCAGCAGCAGCAGCAGCACCGTGGTCGTCGTCACCGGACCGCACCCCTCGAGTCGAGCCCCGCTCCGGACTCAGACGATCGCACCTCGGGCGGGAACAGCCCGGGCGACAACACCGCCACGATCGCCGCCGCCTCCCTGCAGGCCGACCCAGCCGCCAACAGCAACACCACGGGCTCGTCGACGCAGTATCTGGCGGCGCCAAGTGTGAGCAACCATGCCGTGCAGGGCAGCTCTTCGAGCATGGGGGTCATGTCCCCCACGACGACGGGCGACGAAGCCTCCCTGCGCGGAGGGCAGGCCGCTGCCAACAGCAACAACGGCGGGGGTGGGACCACCGGGAAAGGGACGAGTGGCACGAACCTGTCGGGGCTGGCCGGTCGCTCGCGAACGGGGCAACGCCGCGACACGGCGGACAACCTCACCTTGTCGGCCAAGCACTCCTCGACCGCTGGCAGCCGCTCTCGCCGCATCAGTGCACGGGGCGAGATCGTCTTCTCTGGCAGCCGCAACCTCTACCGCTTCACGGCGGACGCGATGAGTCTGAACCAGAGCATCGTCATTGCCGTGGTGGTGGATGGCACGATTATCCGCTGGAACTCCGTCGCGCAGAGTGTCACGGGCTACGCGCCCTTCGAGACAATCGGCAAGAGCATCTACGACCTCATTGCGTCGGAGGAGGGCCGCCAGCAGATGCGCGACGTGCTCAGCCTCGCGACGCACTACGCGGGCAAGTGGGAGCAGTACACCGAGATGCACCTGCAGGAGAACCGCGTGTTTCCTTTTCGGCAGAACACGGGGCTCTACCAGGTCGGCCTCGCCCTCTCCGTCGTGCCGTCGAACTACGCCAAGACGGCGGAGGTGCTGCTGCTCGTGGGCCGGGAGGGCAAGTACCGCGCCGCCAACACCTACGCCTCCGATGTGGCGCGGTGGTTGGAAGGGTCGCTGAAGCCGCAGCTGCGGCAGTTCCAACGCCGCATGATGCAGATCGAGTCGCACGGCTGGCGGGTGACCTCGGAGGATGCGCTGCAGGTGAAGGGCAACCTCGACGCCTGTCTCAGCATGGTGGAGCAGTTCACCAAGTTCTCGTTGCTGAACATGGAGGCGGTGAACGAGTCGTGGCGGCCGGTGCGGCTGCCCGCCCTCCTCGGCCGTTTTGCGGTGGAGGCGTCCACCTTCGCCCGTCAGCGCCACCACGAGTACTACTGCAACATCGAGCAGGTGGAGCCGAAGACGGACATCTTCTTTGACGCACCGCAGATGCTGGCCATCCTGCGGCTGCTCCTGACAGACACGTTCATGAGCCCGAATGCGGACGAGGAAGGCAACCCGGTCGTGGTGCACGCCGAGCTGCGTGTGACGGTGGTGGAGCCGCAGGACACCCACACCGGACCGGGCATCGGCGGTGTCGGCTCTCCGTCTCGCATGACGGCCCCCAGCCTCGGCGCGGTCTCCCCGGCTTCCTTCGCCGCCCCTGGCAGCGTCAGTATGAACAACAACTTCGCGGCGGGTGGTGCGAGTGGCGCCGCCGCTGCCGTTCGCACGAGCCCTGCGCCGCTCTTCGGCGGTGTCTCGAGTGGGCTGCCATCGCACCCGTCCAACGCAGCGCTCGTCCTGCTGGCGGATCAAATCAGCGTGCACCCGTACGGCCACGCCAGCACGGACCCGCTGGCCCGCGTTTCGTCCTTCCACCACGCCGCGGCGCACGGGCCGCCCGCGCCGCAGCCACTGCGGTCCCACGAGGAGGAGGCGAGCCGGGCGGCAGCGGGCGTGCACGGCAGCGGGGCGAACCTGGCCGACGACGGCGCTGGCAGCGGCGTGGACTCGCCCAGCACCACCACGGGCAACAACAACAACAACTTCGCTCCACTGCTGGGGCACACACCGCCGTCGGTGAACGCGGCCACGGCGCGCGTGGCGCTGTCCACCACCGCCTCCAACCCCCCAACGGGTCGAGCCGCCACGACCGGCGCCGCCTCCGTTGCCGGGGCTGGCAGCCCCAACGCCGCCACCTCCGCCTCCCTCACCGCTACCTTGCGTCGCATCCGCTTCGAGCTGCGCGACGACGGCCCGACCATCCCGTCCCTGCGCTCGCCCGAGGCGGTGGCCACTGAGAGCATGCGGGCAGCGGGTTCATCCAACTCGAACCCGTCGGCGACCACGACGGGGCAGGCGTCGCCCAGCGCCGCCTCCCTCCCCACGGAGGGCTTTCCCAACGTTGCGAGCAGCATGGCGCTCGACGGCAGCCGTCGCGCCTCCGCGAGCCCGTCGTCCGCGCAGCCGGTTCGAGGGTCGGTGCTGCACCAGGTGGAGAAGATCCTGAGCAACCTCGGCGGCACCGTGTACGGCTTCACACGACCCGAGGCAGCGGGCAATGTGGTGCGAGTGGAGCTGCCGCTGCTGGCGGTGCCCGGCGCCAGCGAGGAAGGCCGGGAAGACGAAAACGGCATGGCCACCGGCGGCGCCCCCTTCTCTGGTGGCAGCCGCACCTTCACCGTCCTCGTCGCTGACAACAACCGTGCGCACCAGCAGCAGATGTGTCAGATCCTGTGGGCCCGCCAGCACGCCGTCGTCCCTGTCACCTCCTTCCGCGACCTGATGCGCAAGCTGGAGATGAACACGGCGGACATCCTCCTCATCGACCCGCTGCAGATCGACGTGACGTCGGAGGACTACGAGTCGCTGCAGGGCGACGACCCCTTTGACGAGATCCGCATTGTGTCGGCCCGCCTCGCGCTGGTCGTCATGACCTCCGACTTCGGCGACTGGCGTGTGCAGAAGCTGCTGAACCGCCACGCCGTCGTGGAGCTGCCGAAGGTCGGCTCCGGTGCGCTGGTGCACATCGCGATGCAGGAAGCGGAGCAGCTGGTGACGGAGATGCGCGATGAGGAGGAGCGGATTGACCTTATCCGTCGCACCTTCACGAACTGCTCGGCAGAGCGCCACAAAATCGGCAAGCGCATCGGCAAAGGCGCCTTTGGCGACGTCTACGAGGTGGAGGACACCCTCACGGGGGGTAAGATGGCGATGAAGCGCATGCGGCTGCACGACGGCTTGCTGGCGGACGAAGTGGTGCAGGAGATCCTCGCCATGACGACGCTCAAGCACGAGAACATCATCCAGTACTTCTACTGTGAGAAGGAGAGCGACACGCTGCTGCGGCTGTACATGGAGCTGGCCCCGGGCGGCACGCTGCGGGACAAAATCCGCGAGCACGCGGGCGTCAGTCTACCGTTCGAGGACATCGTCCATCACCTCTCGGACATCTGTCATGGCCTCGCCTACGTGCACGAGCAGCGGTACGTGCACGGCGACCTCAAGACGGCCAACCTGCTCCTTGGCACGCGTGGTCGCACCAAGATTGGGGACTTTGGCACGGCGAAGCACCTCGCACCGCATCAGATGCTCTACACGATGGTTGGCACACCGCAGTACATGGCGCCGGAGGTGCTGACGGCTGACATCGAGGAGCGGCTGGGCTACGACTTCAAGGCCGATATCTGGTCCCTCGGCTGCATCGTGCTGGAGATGGCAACGGGCAACGCGCCGTTTGCCCACCTGGAGTGCGCACAGGGCATGGGCATTATCAAGTACCTGACAGAGCTCACGGACACACCCGACTTATCGCCGCTCTTCTCTGGCAACCCGCTCGTGTACGAGTTCGTCAAGAGCTGCCTCGACATTGACCCGAGGAACCGCCCCACCGCACAGGAGCTGCTGCACTTCGACATCCTCGAGGGCGCCGTGGCGAGTCAGCGCGCGGAGCGACTTGTGAAGCGGGCGGAAATGCTGTACAAGCTGAACAAGTACGCCGCGATGCGGGCAGACGGCGGTGGTGGCCCTGGCCTGACAGGGGATGGTCGCGGCAGCATGGAAAGTGGTCGTGGGGAGCACAACGAGGCGGGCGAGAGCGGTCTCTTCTACTCGGAGGACGACAGCAACGCCACGGAGGATTACGACTACTACGATGAAGAGGATGAAGGCGACCTGAGCGAGGACGCGAGCGACATGTTCGACGGCGCGGACAACGTGAGCGCCTCCGAGGAGGAGGAGGAAGAGGAAGGCGAATACACGGATGAGGAGTACGAGTTCAGCAGCAGCGGCAGCGGCAGCAATGGCAGCGACACCTACAAGCACGAGCGACACGTCGCGGAGGTCCACGAGGAGGACGTCGAGGACCCGACTTCGCCTGCGTCGCTCATCGAACAGTTCCAATCCCACACCACGCAGTCATGGCAATCCACGCAGGAGCAGGTGGTCAGCCCGGTGGACTTGATGAAGACTCAGCAACTGATGCCACCAGAGCAGCAGGTGCAGAGTCCGTTGTCCACGCTGGTAGACGACGCGAAAGCGGCGCAAGAGGTGAGTGCGCAACAGGCGGCTACACTCCAACAGCAACAGCAGCAGCTGCAGCAGCAAGGTGACGCAAGCACGCCAAAAGAAGCTGCCTCCTCGCCGTCAGAGCCTGTAGCGCAGACCGATCTAAAAAAGGCGACGGAGGTCGAGGAGGAGGGTGGCGAGAAGGCTCAAGAAACGGAGGACAAGTGAAGTAAAAAAGGGGGCGGAACGTAGCTGCTCTTCTTCTTCCATCGCTCTCATGGTTGCTGTTCGTATTGCAGTTCTCTTCTCTTTCTTACCATTTTTTTTCTTTCGTTCGTTCGTGGACTAGTGGTGTTTACAGCCGTTGAT
The DNA here is from genome assembly GCA_000482105.1 of Crithidia acanthocephali. Classification (NCBI taxonomy): domain Eukaryota; phylum Euglenozoa; class Kinetoplastea; order Trypanosomatida; family Trypanosomatidae; genus Crithidia; species Crithidia acanthocephali. Next base: position 4,010 of record AUXI01000006.1, on the reverse strand, counting down.
GATGCTGTTGTGGCTCGAAAAGTTTTGGTGTGTATGCATGAATACTCACATGGTCATCCGCCGGGTGTTTTTTTTTCTTTGATCACTTTTCATCATCCTGCTTCGCAAATAGTTTACTCTTTATTATTTTTTTTCTGCTTCTGTAGGCTTGCGGTGCAGCTTGGCGAAATAGTGGGTGTGTGTTTCTCCGCCCCCCTTTCATTTTTATCAAAAAGTTTTTTTTGCTTTTTTTGTGTAGTTCAACACGTGAGGCAGCTTTTATCCTTTTTTTTTTGGTGTTTCCTGTCGACTGTTTGCTCTTCCTTTCCACTGTTGCCTTTCTGTGTTTCTTAGCGTTGCCGCATCTCTACGTTGTAAGGTTGGTCGACTTTTTTTTTGTTGTTGTTGTTGTTGTTGCTGATATGTCGCTTTGTTTTTGAGTGAAGTGGCGTTGCTCTCTTCTCTTACATTGACTTGACTTGTGCGACATGGTGCCGAATGCTGTGTTGCTCGAGTATACAGTTTTTAATGTCTCTTTCTGATGCCTCCATTTAAACTTGAAAAAAAAAAAACACTTTCCTCACCTTCTAGATTTGTCGATGTATCATGTGTGTCAACGTCTATGTTGACTTCATAATGAAAACAAAAAAGGAAAAGTTGTGATCAGACTGGGAGGTAAGAAATGGTGGGAGAGGCTTTGGAGGCGTTTTTCAAGTGACTTTGCTGCTGAGTTGTCCTCTGCTTCTCGTCACCTTTTATTTTGCCTTTTTTGTGTTGTTGTTGTTGTTCCGGAGAATCCGGAGACCATCGCAGGCGCCCCAGCCTTCCTGCTACCTCGACTGCTTGTTGTCCGTCGGCTCAGCTCAGGCGACTTATCTCGCACCTCACCAGTGTCAGCGACCTTGAGAGCACGAGAGTTTCCACGAGTCTTGTTGTAATGTTCTCAAAGACGGACAGTAAAACTACCGCCTTCGCGGACACGTAAAACGTAGATGTCTACTCTTGTGTTTCTGCTCCATTTTCTCTCTCTCTCTCTCTCTCTCTCTCTTTCCCTTGTATGACTCAACATGTCTTTGCTTCGCCGACTGTGCTCTCTTACACGTGCATGCACCAACAGCAACCTTCGTTTTTCATTTCACACGCACACACACACAAGCAAGTATCGGCGTCATGTTGAGTGAACGCGAAGTCATTACGGTGGCCTTTGGCAACTACAGCTCGCTCGTGGCGGCGCAGTGGGCCAACGGCACCTCCCACTTCGACGCCCACCACCCGACACTCTACACGGAGTGCCGCTCCGCCGACGTGCTCGGTGGCAACGGCGGTGCAGATGACGGTGGCAGCGCCGTCCGTCCACGCACGCGAGTGCCGCGGCTGCTGCTGCTCGATGCACCGTACGCCGCCACCTTCGACGACGTCGCGGCGTGGGAGGAGAAGTACGAGAAAAACAGCAGTGCAACCAATGAGGAGGATGAGAACAGCAGGACGCACAACCGCAACAGTGACCAGGTGAGTGATGTGCGATACGTCGACTCCACCTCGGCTGCGTCGGTGTTGTGGGGTAACGCTGGAAACAGTGCCGCCGCGAGCCGCTCCAATCACACAAGCAGCGGCAGCGGTGGCGGTGTGGGTGGTGGCCAGAAGGTGGACCGTGCGACGCAGCGGCTGGACAACGTGGCGAGGGCGGTGCAGCAGCACCTCTGGATGCAGCACGGTCTTGATGACGACGATGAGGAAGAGGAGAACAGCGACGACGATGACGAAGACTCGAATGAACGTGCGGTCGAAGGGGAATCTTCAGAAGACACCTACGCACGGCTGAGGCGTGAGTTGGGCATTGCCCCGTACGGTGATCGCGACGATGACGAATGGACACGGGAAGAAGAGGAGGAGGAGGAGGAGGAGGGCAGCGCCGCCCACGCGCAGCACAACATGCCTCGTCACGCGCACCTCTCCAAAAGGGAAAAGGTAGCCAAGCTGAAGAAAAAGATCTTCGACACGCACAACACCACCATCCCGTGGTGGCAGTACGTTACGACCGGGCTGGCGGCGCACAGCGTGACGTCGGTGAAGCCGTTGCAGCACATCGATGCCGCGGGTGACATCCCGGCCCTGCACAGCTTCGGCTACGGCATGGCGCAGCTGCGGTCTGACAAGCGAAGTGAGATCGACGCGATGAGCGACGCCTTGCGTGCGCAGCTGGAGGCGGCGGATCAGCTGCAGGGCGTGCAGTGCTTCATCGACGGCGATGGCATGTTTGGTGGGGCGGCGCACAACGTGCTGGAGCAATTCTGGGAGGAAGCTGGGTCGAAGACGCCGGTGGTGAATACGTGCCTCTTCACCCCGCTGCCAAGCTTCATGACAGACCGCCAGAAGAGCAGCGCGGTAGCCTTCCGTGAGCGTCGCCTGGATGAGGTCGCGCTGAACCAACTTCTCGCCACCATCCACCTCTCCCGCCACACGTCTGCCGTCTACATTCCCATTCCCCTGGCACAGTGGGGGGAGTTCTTCCGCGGCACCGCGGCGGCCGCCTCGCGGGCCGACACCCCGGCGTGGCTGAACGACGAGCGGGCCACCGCGCAGTACGTGGCAGCGGTGCTGGACACGGCGCTCTACGGCGTACGCGACGGCAACAACACGAATTCCTCCGCCACGGCCCAACGAGGCAGCAACGAGCACGATGCTGTCGCCTCGCGCACGCAGGGCCCGATGTACTACATGGACGACTGGTGCCGCGTGGTGCGTCCGGCACCGAGTCTGCGCATTGCGGCCGCCATGGGTGCGCTGCCGCAGCCCGTCGCACAGTCCACGGAATTGTGGAAGTTCCTCGAGGCCAACCCGCTGCTGCCGGACGTGCCGATGGTGGATGAGCGCATGTCAGACGAGCAGAGACGCGCGCGGGAAGAAAAAGAGGCGTACGACGAGCAGCCCGGGATGTTGCGCACCGGCTTTGCCCCGTTGACGCATGCCATGTCCACCTACGCACCCCGGAGCAGCGGCGGTCAGGTGCTGGGCCACGCCGTGAGTCTTCGCGGCGCGGGTGTGCTGCCCTCGACGGTGTACTCTGCACGCGAGGCGATGCTGCGCTACTGCCTGCCGTTGGGCACCGCGACCTACCTCCCTCTGCTGACGGAGTCGAACTACCCGGTCTCCGCCTCCTTTCCGATGGAGCTGATGTTTGCCGATCCCGTCGCTACGACGCGGCAGCTGCCACGCGGGCTGGCCTCCCTGCGCGACGCTGTGTCGAGCGTGGATGTCGGGGCGCACGTGCTGAGCACCTACGCATCTGCCCCGATGCTGCACGACGTGGTGGCGAAAGCGCAGGCGGCGCTGCGGCGGAGGACGGACCGCTACTGCGTTGCGTACGAGATGGAGAAGGACGACTGGCGGGAGGCGGTGGACGAAGGCCTCTCGGTGTACGACGACTACCACCACGCCGCGCCGTCGGACGCGGGGGACAGCGGTGATGACGGCTATTATTGAAGGGAATGGTGAGCGCGCACCTCATTCAGGGGTGCTTTCGACTTTCCTTTTTTTTTTCGTAAGAATACCCCGTGGGTGCCTTCGCTTAATGATTATTTAGCTGCTAATGGTAATACCAGTTCATTATTAGGTTCTCAGCTTTCTGTGGTGCGAGAACAGAAACTGGCCACCTCTTTTTTTTTCAAGCACACTCGAATCCCCCAAAAAAAAAGCTAGAACACTGAAAAGGAAATAGGGGGAAGTCAATTATTTGCAATACGAGTGAAAACTTAAAAAAAACGCAAACTGTGATTCTCCGCTTTTTCTTTGATGCTCACACACGTTTCTGTCGAAAAGTGGCGTTGACCAAATGGAGTAGTAGTGCTCTCACTACGATTGCTGCTTTATCCAACGAGCTCCACTAATCACTTGACAAGGTAGGAGCAGTAGTACATGCGGCGGAACGCATATGCGTTCTCATCGCATCGACAACTCCTTTTTTTTTTTAATGTGATTGGCTTTCGTTTGTCAGTTGGGCAGCACGTCTTTGTCTTGTTCTGTCAGGTGCA